>JARHVA010000021.1:3305000-3345000 GCA_037957365.1 Torreya grandis | reverse complement strand
GTGATAGCTAATGTGCATGCTTTCAAATGGTTGACCTTTATTTTTTAAGAATGATTTTGATTTTATTTCCCTTTAATGTTTGGTCAAGGAGGTCCCTTTGTTATTTACATAGAAAGCTCGGTCACATGTTTTTTCACATAAGCCATAACCCAAGAACTTGACAAATTTCATTGAAAATATTTCAATGTGTTTATGACTTACTTGAAACAAGGGAACTAATTAAATTGGATTGAAAATATTTAAGTTTTTCATATGAATTCAGGTAGAATGGAGTGAACGGAAATTGGAAAGTCAAATTCTAGAAACTATTTCTACTTGGTTCTCTCCTTACTTAGATAACAAGGGAATATTTCATCATTAAAGAAAGTAAGTTTATTTGAGTTGGATATATATTTCCATATGTTAGCTAATATGCATGCCTTCAAATGATGGGCCTTTATTTTTTAAGAATGAGTTATATTTTACTTCCCTTTAAGGTTTGTAACAGGACGCCCCTTTGATATTCATAAAGAAAGCATGGACACATGCTTTTCACTTAAGTCATGACCCAAGGATTTATCAAATTTAATTTGATCGCATGTGTTTTTGGTTTAGTTGTATGGTGGTAACTTTGGCATTGTTTCTTTATTTATTATCTTGGATATAATTTCACTTGACTTGGTTATCTTTATACTTAGCCAATTTTAAAAGGATGAACCTTTGCCTTAGTCATGAAAATTTTCACTTTCTCTTAATTACTTTTTCCCAGTTGCATAGAATCAAAATTTACCTTGTGATTCTTTGGTCAGCTTTTAAAATTAACCTATTTTTGAAGTGTTTAGACATTAAATTATCACATGCCTTTGCATTTTATCATAGCAAGCCACTTGTCACATTTTTGTAGCTTAAAAAGTAGTCGCACTCATTTTGCACAATCAATCACTATGAGCAAGTTTTTATGGCATAATAACATATACAACCATATACACATATCTTCTACTAGAAACTTTATTATAAAAAAACAAGAACAATATTGAAAAAATATTTAGAACACCTTTTGATCATGTCACATGATGAAAACTACATGAAATTTGAATCCCAATATCTAAAACTCCTTCTCAGTATCCATTGTACCAATAATGTTTATAGCTTTTATCATTGTGAAAAAAGTGTAGTGTGTATATTATTATTTTTGCATTACAAGCCATTGATATTTTATTTGATAGTTTTTATTTCACGTTAGAGGAAAAATAAAATCTCATTTCAACATGTTATAAATTTTTATTGATTGCTTTAGATTTGAGTAAGAAACACTTACTCTTAAAAAAATATAAGTTATAGAATGTATTTTGGTGGCATAAGATCTTGTTCTATTTTAGTTTATGTTTTATTTCATATTATATCCTTATCTTTATCACATAATTTAGAACACAACAATGTTTCTCAATATTTGAACAGTATAAATACATCTTAAATATTACTTCTTCATTGCTTTGTGTATATTCTAATTAAAATAATAGATACCTTTGTATAAATTCATGTTCATATTTAATATTTTTTCTCTTTAAAACAATTTAATAAAATTGAAAAATTATGAAAAAATAAATTAATAGTGTAGACATCTAACATTGGCCACCAATGGCTTCATATCAGACTTTGGATCAATTCTTATTAACCTTTGCACATATAGCCTAAGAATTTCTAAATGTCTCAAATTTGTCTTCATAACATGGAATTTGGCCTAAAATCAATTAAATAGAGCAAATACACACATATAATTAATTCATAAATCTTCAAATGTGTCAAAAAGCCTTAAAAGAATTAATCAAATGCAAAATTAAATCAAATTCCTAAATTGAATTATCCATGAGAAATTACATGAATTATCAAAAATGAAATTCAAAAAACAAAAAATATAAATGGAATTCATAATTACTTTTTGTGAGTTGTCCAAAATCTAAAATATCCCACCCATGCCTATTCCATGATAATCATGAGGTTTGAACACCTTTTAACTCTACTGGGGTTAATCAACTCAAAAAGGTAAGGTTTAAACCCATTCCAAGCCCTAACTACACCTTAACTCACCTTGGGTTGAGGTTAGTTATTAAACCTACAAGTACAAGCCTAGACCTCTTCATTTGGAAATCTTGAATATAGTAGTGTTATAATGTAGTATTTTTAGCAAGTTTGCATGACCATAGTGTTATAACTCCAAAACCACAAGCCAAGCCATGAAGCTACATCAATCAAGCATGAGCCAAACAACCATGGTGCCAAGGGGAGAAGGAGCCACACAACTCCATTTGCCAAAGATCTTTTGAGCACAAGTTGAGCAAGCCAAATGAATGAATCTCTTGGGGCATTCAAAGAATTGGTAAGGAATGGTGTAAGCTCTTTCCATTTTTAGTTGTGCTTTGTAAATTGTTTTTCTTCACCATGCTCCCCCCTTTGATCTAGGCAAGATAGTGTTATGCATGTTAGTGTGTTTCTTGTCATCATGAAGCTAACACATCATCTAACCACCCTTCTTGTATTCCTTGATTACAAATGACACATCTAATAAGACCATATGCACCCCACATAGCAAGGAAATGAAGATGAAACTCATAAATTGACATTTGAATTCTTAAATTCCTATAAATTTGTAATTTTAGCATTAATTTTTTTGGATTTATAATTCTTGAATTATTTTAGATCTACATAGAGATAGGTACTGCTTAGGACTAGCCAGCATTGATTGTATGTGATTTTTGTTAGTTTTACCCAATTGAGATCAGTTCTATGTAATTGTCATCACTCGGTATGCAAGGTGGAATGTGATCTACCAAGATTGCATTTTAAATTTTTTTAGCATTCCTAACAATTGCTTCTTATTTTCAGTAGCATTTAAATTCTCTTTCTAAACTTTGCCTTGTAGGTTTTGTTGAGATTTTTGCTAACCATTGGCTAATATAAAATTTTCATATTTTGAGGTTTTTCCTTTAGTTTCTCAAGTGATCAACGATGGTCTTAATCAATTGACATCAATTCTTCATGACTGACATCAATTCTCTATGGACCGATCACCATAGTTGCCTTGAATTGGTATCAGTCATATTTAACTGACCTTAGTCACTTTGTGTTCTAATTAAAAACTTCAGAGATCTATCTAACAATTGGGGGCCATAGATGTGAATTCAACACAAATTTTTAAGATTTGAATGGTTTCACATTTTTATCTGGCGTTTTAAAATAAATCCAGCCAAAATCAATCACACTTCACTTTGGTACTAAATAAAACATGTTAGATCTTGCACATTTGGATGTCGATGTTTTAAAGGAATTAAGATGGCTAAGTCTTAAAAATACTTCATTGTTGGTGCTTAAAATGAATGCATAACTCTTGAACTCTTACTTTTGATGTTTAAAAATGATCTTAGGATAGATATTGAATATTTGGACTTTTGGGCTTGAAAATGAACATAGATGGTTTTTAATTCATTTGGTTTTGTGCAATTATTTAAATATTTCACACTTAATCTAAGAGGCCAAGTAACGAACAATGTCATATTTGAATTTGGTGTCTAAAGTCAAACTTTACTCATAATTTGTTACAAACTTTTTGTTAATTATTTGTCTTCATAAAAAGAATAACATGTGTATGCTCTCACCCTGTCCCCTATAGGGAAGTTGGGTGATCAAAAGCACCATTTAATTGATTTTGTGATTTTTTCTAAAGCATAGAAAGAAATTTGTCTAGGCTCTCCCCAAACTCGCATGGTATTCGGTGATCTAAAAGTAACCCTAAATTCTTTATACTAGTCTTTATTTTCATGCAATTTGGCTTGTGAAAGGGGATGTCATTACCTCTCATGAGTTATCTAGGGAAGCATTGATGTGGGAATTCATCTCCCACTAGTGTTTTAGACATGCTCCATGATGGGTTATACAAAGCTAGGAATGTATGCTGCTAGAGCCATGGTGTTGATCAGCTAACCTCTCCTTTAATAACGAAGACCCAAGTCAGGTCTGGTCAATCAAGGGATACCACTAAGAAATCTAATAATAGTATCATAATGTAAAGGAAGAAACCCTTGCATAATAAGTTGATTGATATGAACTCAATTGATGTGTTGTTTATCTTGTGTTTGTCACACTTGGGATCAATCTAGACAATTGTAACTTGTAATTTTTAGTCAACCCCACTTTGGCACACCTTGATAGGATCTAGGATGATATACTTAGTTACATTTTGTTATTTTTTTTTTATTGATTAATGTGTTAGATCTAATTTTTTTTTTTGTTTATACCATGTCATGAATGAGTTTTTTTGTCTACATTACTCCATTATTTGAGGAGGTGTTATGCCATCTAACACCTTATTTAAACTTAGAAACATTTTGTGTCAAAAACATTATGTGAGGCACTTGATTGAAATGGATAACGTTACACTACCCACATCAATTAAAGGTTGTGCCTTATAAGTCTTTTGAATAAATTATTTCATAGACTTGTCTTATCTTGTGTTAAGTTTCATCATTTGAAACCATTCTTGTGCTTTTTTGGATCTTTGTTAAGCATAGTCATGTTGTTCAAATTTGCCTAACTTGCTGGTAAATAAATCCCAAGTTTTCCTAAATTGAGATTTCAATTAACCTTTACAAGTTTAGATTCAAGCATTGATTTATTTTTGTTTAGGCTTCAACACACAGGGGTTGATACATATATATTTCTCTTTTAGGTTGCATAACTTAGGTTAACTGATTACCCAAATTTGAAAAACTTTATTTTTTGTGCCTTTGTTATCAGTCTATCATCAAGTGCCTTTTGTTTGCTGTTTTATACCAATTTGATCACATTTATGCCTAAAATCAAGTGCCTTGTTTGTGCCAAAATTCTCTAAGTTTGTTGGATTAATATCATCTCCTTTGTTTCAAAGTCTAGCTTTTGACGCCATATTTGGCCAAAAGTGCTAGTACACCCTATTTTGAGCCTAGATTTCCACTCCAAATTTGGACAAAAGACCAAACAACATTTCTTTTTTCTAATTTAGACCTATTTGGAACATCTTTAAACCTAAACTTTGGCATCTTATCTTTAGTTCTTTTTACTTAAACTTGTTTGTGTAAAGCATTCGACATTAGATATTTGGTGTTATACTATTTTTACCAAGTCTGTGCATAAATTTTTTGGAGATACAGATCCACCCTAGACCAAGATAGATAGAGTTTGAACCTCTTTTATCTTTTCATACATAGCTTTTTAGAGTTTGTAGAACTCTAGAACTTTTTTTAGAGCGTTATCATTAATGTGGATATGTCTAACTACACTTGTGGTGGAGTCACATACAATCCAAGTTATGATGGAACAGTTGCACAAAATGACTTTAATTTTTTTTTAAGACCCTTATGAAGATAATATGGTTTGTGAGAAGGATCCATACCTTATTTACCATAATCAATATGAGGAACAAAGTCAAGATCCACAAAATCTAAGCCAAAACCCTTATGGGGACAAGGATAATGTTATTTAGGAGGAGGATTCTTATCCTCCTTGCAATAATCAATCCAAGGAACAAATTCAAGAAATTGCTTATGACCTAAGATAAAACCCCTATGAGGACAAGGATGATTTTATTTAGGAGGAGGATCCATACCCTCTTTATAATAATCAATCCAAATGGGAGGAAAGCTAAAATTCTCAAGTGCAAGTTGCATTGCTTCATTCTTCAAGATAGTTGTGGTATTATACTTGCCCTTATATGACCACCCAATTCCCCATGTATACGATTAACTCTCCTTCAAAGTGTGTAAGCTACCAAGGTCCACAACATCCAAGGAATACCATTACCATTATATGACCTTGTCATCTGGGTTGTGTGAGCAATTAAGCTCCACAATGACATGCCATTTCTATATTAGGACCTCATTTTTAGGCTTGTGTGAGAAATCAAGCTCCACAACCCCCCAAGATTATCATTCTAGGACCTAGTCATTTGGCTTATGTGACCAATCAAGCTCTACAACACCCCAAACCTATTATTTCAAGACCTCATCCTTTGGCTTGTGTGAGAAACCAAGCTCTACAATGCCCTATCATTATCATTATAAGATCTCATCCTTTGGCTAATGCAAGCAAACAAGCTCCACAATACCCTATTATTACCATTTCAGGACTTCATCATTTGGTTTATGTAACCAATCAAGCTCCACAATGCCCTACCATTATCTAATAATTGATCATTATTTCACTATTTCCATCCATTCCCCACTTTAGAAAACCTCCACCAATTGTCTAGCCTAATCCCCATCCAATTATCCAACCTAAACCCTAGTCAATTGTCCATCCTAAACCCTTACCAATTGTCTAGCCTAAACCTCAGCCTAAATTAATACTAATTATTCAGCTCAAACTGAGCCAATCAGTACCTATCCAATCGATCCAATCAATACCCTAATCAATCCAATCAGTACCTCTTCAGCCAAACTAATCATTCAAGGACTAAATTGTATTCCAAACTAGTATTTTATGATTGATTGTAAACTAAGACCAAGACAACTAACCAATACAAAAAAAACTATTGAACCAACTATTTGTGATAATTCAACCTATGATGAATCACATTCCAATCTTATTCCTATTGTTGAGGAGTCTCATTCTGACAAGCTAGTCTTTACTGAATCACTTCTTAATGACTATAACCACAATTGGATAAATCATTAGCTTATCCATATGTTTTTTTCCAAGATCCTCCATTTGATAAGCCAGTCTCTAAGTAGTTATCTCTTGACCAATTTCCCATGGTTGAGGAGTCTCACTTTGAAAAATTAGTCTTTGTGGATCCCACCATGCCATCACAGGCCGTTACTTGTCCAAAACCAAACATTTAACAAGACATCATTATATGAGTGTCCACACCAGATGAAGAATCATAATTAGATTTAGGTTTTATTATTGAAATGACATCATATTTAGCATAAGAATTAGAATCAACGTCAATTTAAACATTGGATTTAGAGGCCTTTGAGTCAGAATTAGATTTAGAATCATAATACGTTCATAGTTGTTACAACATTGGTTACACATGCCTCAGAGATAAATTTGAATATATTTGTGATCTTTCTATATTTTTTCGGATGATTGCTTTAGCATGGACATAAATTATCCTAGTATCTTCTATGAGGACTGTGTTGTCTTTCCCCATTCTATTACTATTCCACAGTTCATTACCACCAACTAGTATAGCCATATTATCGACATTCTATCTCCCACAAGTGTTGATTGCGATCATCAGAATCATACCTTGTTGAACTACATCCATGGTGACATATCAGTTGAATAATAGAAAGGAGGCCAAGACCAAATTCATGTAAAAGAAGAAAAATCTCCTATTGAAACCTTTTCAAAGGCACTAGGGGACAATCAAAGTTCAAACTCAGCATCTTTTAGTGAAACATTTCTAGAGGCACTAGAAGACAATCAAAGTCAAAATTCAACATTCCTTAGTGAAACCTTCTCAGAGGTACTATGGGACAACCAAGACAATTTCATTGGTGAAAACCTCTTTGAGGCACCAATAGCTAAGCACAATAGTTCTTCACTGCTGAATGAAGAGAAAATCAAAGTTGAAATCAAAATAGATTCCAATGTACAGCCTAATCAAATGGTACCTACTCTTACGCCAAAACAACATAAAAATATAGTGGTCCTATTGAGAGAATATTCAAAAGTCTTTAGACCTACCACATCCAAATCTATGTTGAATCCAAAATCAGTAACATTGTGTGTGCCAAAAAATCTTGATCTTTATTTATTTTCTAACCATTATACATTCTATTATCACCCACCATTCCATTTCCAAATCAAACCTATCATTAATCATTTATCCCTATTTACCATCTTTGGTCTCACTTTCCTTTATAGAGACTACAAAGATACCTTGTCTCAACATTTGGAGGAAACAAAATCAACAACCACTGAAGATCACAATAACATTCTCGGCATCCAAATCTGAAGTAGATTCTTGATAGAGCATCTATTTAGAAGAGGCATGGGCTAGTAATTTACATAATTGATTACTCTAGTTGTATCATTTATTGATCAAGATGTGCATCTCCACATTAATAGGAACACCATAAGCACTCAACTAGTCCAAAAACATGTACCATACCATTGTATTATCCATATCTTGGCCATTTATCATATATCTTACCATTGTTTCCTGTCTTTCCATTCCTCATATCACCTAGGGGAAACCCTCTTACCATTATATCATCCTAACATCTTACCATCCTATCACTTTGCCTATCACTAATCCATTCAACAATTCCATTTTATCAACCTAACATGTTTTGATCTTCCCTACCTCACTTGTTTGACCTTGGTTCATCCATTGGTTCAGCTTTCAACATGAAGAATCAAATTAATTTCTATAGTTGTTTCAAGAATCCCAAACAAAGGTCATATTTTGGAATAGTAAGATAGAAGTTTTGGTAGTTGCATCCATTATTTCTTGTTTAATTCTATATCTTATTTATTTGTGTGGGTTATGATTATAACTGCCTTTCGACAAATTAGTGTCTCACAAATCTTACTACTAATTATAATTGCATATAGATAAATTAGTATCATTGATATAAGTTTTTGTATCCTAGTTATCACCACTTATGAGCAAACTAAGGGAAACATTTATTTATTATTCCTTGATATTCCAACTTTTCATTACTATGTTATACTGTACCATTATGCCAACTATGTCTATTTTGTTTGAATTGTTTGCTACACTAGTTCAATTCCTCTACTATAAGGTGTAACTACTATGACTTGAATCTATTTGGGACTATATAGGTCATGTTCAATTCATGTTGAGGTCATCTGACTCCCCCTTTGTCATTATGCTCTCACTATTTTATGAGCATCAATTCAAGTTAGTTACGCTCTCACCATTTTGTGAGCTTAGACCCTTTAGTGTCTTGTCATTCTCAATCGAGTTGAGATACTCTAAAAATTTAAAAACATTTGAAAACCAATTTAGAAAAACCAAAACTATTAACCACTTTTTTGCCTAAAGTATTTTGGGAACCCTAACTAAGTCATAATAAATCACTTGTCATTTAGTTTCCCCATCCTTTTTGGCATTTTGTCCCACACTCTAACCATTTTGTGAGCTTATTCCCATATTATTCTATCACATCCATCATGTTTTATTTTAATCATTTTATTCTATCCCTTTTCCTAAGAGAACTACATTCGACCTAAAGTTTTTGTTGGGTATTACACCCATGAAACTATGTAGATAGCATCCACTTGCCTAATGAATATAGAGATATCTTGACCACCCCCTTCATTTTCTTCTATTCCTCCATTTTATTTGTTTGTTAAGTTTTCACCTATTTTCTAGGGGAAATGTTCATCATCTCATTTGATCTTAGTATTTGTACTAACATTGTGATTAACCATTGTTTGTTTGTTTGTTTGTGTCCATTTGTTTTTTTTTTTTGTGTGTTTGTGTGCCTATTCGTTCGCTTTAAGTATTTTTTCCTTAATTCAATCTACATGCATTCATTGGGTGATTCCTTGCACATTATTCTTGAATCTATACATATTCAAGTGTCAACATTGTTATCATGGTTTTTATCATTGGTGCATTATTTTTAATTGAGTATTGGATCGGGAATCAATTCTTATGAATATTTTGGTAAAGTCATCATGGTGTTCTATCATGATGCCTACCATCATGTGCTATATCAAAAAATAACTTTGAGAAGTCTACATAATAAATATAGTGACGATATTTCCTTGACACCAGATTCAACAACAATCCTGACCTGGGCCAAATCATATCCCAAATAGAGTAAATAAATAATGAAATAATTATCCTCCTTGTTAGTTCAAATGAGCACCTCCTTACTCCTAGGTTGCCTAATTCATCTTTATCTTTTATATCAATTTAACATCATCATGTTTGCAATCATCATATTTCATAACTTGTTTTCCAATATCGGGGTCTAATGATTATAACCACCTTTGAACAAATCATTGCACACCATCCCACTTGCATTTCTAGTGATTATAGATGCCTTTGGAAAAATCATTACATTTCCACCAATTTGAGGGTTAATGATTATAACCACTTTTAGGCAAATCATTCACTTTTTTCCACCCAATAGGGGTTTGTTTGCCATAATCGAGGTCCAATGATTATAACCGCCTTTGGTAAAACTATTGCACACCATCCCACTTACATTTTTAGTTATTATAGCCACCTTTAGTCAAATGTTTATGTTTCCACCAATTTGAGGTTAATGATTATAACTGCCTTTAGGCAAATCATTCACTTTCATCTATCCAACAAGGGATTGTTTGCTATAATCAAGATACTAATGATTATAACCGCCTATGAGTAAATCATTGTATACCATCCCACTTGCATATTAATATCATATTTGCTACTATTGGGTTCCAATGATTATAACTACCTTTGGGAAACCTTTTTACACCGACTCACTTGCATTCTCAATGATTTTGAGTTAATCATTATGTTTTCATCTGTCTGGTCCACTCATTTCCTTCTTTTATGAGACCATTTTCCAACAACTCCCTCAAGGGGGTACCCGATAGTTCATCCATTTTTGTTGAAATATTAAGTACACAAAACCTTTTTATTTCTTTGAAAAGGCATTATTGTGCTTACAACTTACAACACCTTCTTAAATAGGGGTAAATTGAAAACTTCCAAAATTGGCCACCAATGGCTTCATAAAATACTTTGGGTCAATTCTTATCAACCTTTTCACATCTAGCCTAAGAATTTATAAACATCTCAAATTTGACTTCATAATATGTAATTTGGCCTAAAAATCAATTAAATAGAGAAAATGCACACATATAATTAATTCAAAAATCTTCAAATGTGACATAAATCCTAAAACTAATTAATCAAATACAAAATAAAATCAAATTATCCATAATCAATTAAATGAATTATCAAAAAGGAAATTCAAAAATCAAAGAATATCAAAAGAATTCATAATTACCTTTTATGGGTTTTCCAAAATCCAAAATATCCCACCCATGCCTATTCCATGTTAATCATGAGGTTTGGACACCTTTTAAATTTACTAGAATTAATTAACTCAAAAAAATATGGTTTGAACCCATTCCAAGCCCCAACTACACCTTAACTCACCTTGGCTTGAGGTTAATTGCTAAACCTATAAACACAAGCCCCAACTATGTATTGGTTGGGTTGTTGCCACTTCAAAAAATGAAGCAGAGATCAAAACAAAAATAAACACAAGTGATTGTTGGTAATGATAGATAGACGGCAAGTGTGGATGGTATAAATAAGATATGGAAGGGTATTCTAGAATTCTACCACTTACTAAGCCTAGATGCCTTTGTTTATACTACATAGTCATATTGCCATCAAATTTGACTTGGACACCAACTTGATAAGTTTAGATGCCTTTGTTTATTAAATTACTTAACTCATTCTAAGCAACTATCTTTATCTTACTCCTCTTGGTAGATATAATAATTCAAAATGCCTCAAGTACAATGCTTCTAAACTTTTTCTAAACCTGATGAGTCATGAGGGGATATCTAAACCATACCTTAGTTATCAATACCATGCAGTCTAGAGTACCAAATTATATTTTGGAAATTTTCCAAAATGAAACTGCTCTTTCTTGTTGGCAAGGGATATTTCATCTTTGTTTCACTTTTTGGCTCCCAAGGGATAATGTTTACAATCAGTCAGCCAAACTATGGACCACCGACTTCCCACAATATTAAACTATTGTTCAACTTGTTAAATATGGTGATGAACACTTCCACGTAAGCAAAATTTTAACTCTATATATCGACTTTGTGATGAGTTGATTGGGTTTGCATTTATTTTGTTTAAGTATCGTCAAATTGACATGACAAAAGTAGTAGATTTAATCAAGAATAATTACAATAAGCATAGATCCCAACAATAATTTGGAAATAAAGTTCACCTTATGTGAAACCAAATGTACAGCATGTTAGATGCTTGAGTCCGTATCATCTTATCACATTTGTATGAAAACCATTTACATGTATGTATAGAAATTAATTAAGATATTAACATGAGACAAATGAAGGGCATCACAACCAACAAAAATATATGTAACTATAATGTGTAAAATAATCCTCATAAGTAGCCTGATGGTATCTAGTTAAAAATATTGAAGTAAATAATAATTAAATAAATCCCAGGATTTAAGCCACAATGGTTGGCAAATATTAACATACAAGGGGGATACTAGTAGCCTAGAAAAGGTGGTATCCAATATTAATAGAGAAACGACCAAAACCAAATAAGTCACAAGCCATATCTAGAGGAAATAGAGGAAATCATGGTAGCTGTCAGATAGTGCATTGTAACAAGTAACACAGATGCTTGACAATAAAATTAAAAATAGAGAAGATATAAAATGGCTAAAAGAAGATGTAAGTGCAAATAACTTGTAGAAGAGAATGGAGGATGCACCAAGAATTGTCATCTTACCCTACAACCTACTTAAAAAGTAAATGTGAGAAAAGAAAAATACAATGATAAAAAATACTAGAGTCAACAAATAACATGGAATGCAATTTCAAAATTAATGTGACTAGACCAAATTACATTGATTAATAAATGGTCAGGAGGACTCTCTAATGAAGGGAAGAAGATATATGTAAAAGACAATCCTTCAAAAGAGGAAGCAATTATGAAGATAGACAACTAGTTAGAAGAAAGGATAAAAAAACATGTTGTAATGATATATTAGATCAATTTGTGTTATAAAAATATCACATTGATTAATGGGTGATGAACCTTCATTATAAGGCCTCATAATGGCTTGTGAGATTGCAGCGTACAAATGCTTAGCTAAACATAGTTACTTTGGTGTAATTAATACTCGATTTTATGAGAAAGGAAAGCTCGGTCAGATATATTTAGCTGAAACAAAGCTTTGGCAACAATATTGAATTCATTGGATCTTAACTAGATCGATCAGCAGATGGAAAGATTTGGATAATTTTTTAATGCTTTAGTGCTCAACCAAATTTAGATGATAAAATGAATAATGTTACAGCTACAAAGGATAAAACAACACAATGGATTCCTCAAATTTAATGTATAGACTGTATTAATACATCATGTGAGTGGTTAGGAGGATCATGGCACCAACTCATATCATAGCTAGTATCATTGTGTGAACATGATGAATCATGTTGATCAAATGAACAATCTCTGATAAATAAGTGAATGTGTTTAAACTCTCTACTTGTTCAAATTTGTGAACAAATAAAAGTGCATTTTCATAATGAGATATGAATTTTATAATATGTAGTTAAACATGTTGAATTATTGTGAATATTAATTTTCTATGTTGCTTGATTAGATGAAAACTAGTTTGGGGAAATTAGGTTCAACTATTTTAAAATGCTTAGTAAGAGTGTTCATTCCTTGTGAAACAAATGCTATAAATTGATCTATATGTAGGTTATTCAATAAATCTGCATGGCCTACATATCTGGTGATATTCTATAATTCATTTCCTTTAATAACATAATATAATGATATTAAATTTAAATATTGATTTTGCATAAATGATGGCATGATAGTCATGGTTATGCGTGATATTCGTGGTTACTTGAAAGATTTGGATTGTTTTAAGAGGAATTATTTAGCATCATCTCATTATCTAACTAAATACATAGATAACTACTTTCTATTATTTCAAGAAAATAGAATGGGCTAGAGTTAGATGTATGTGATT
Organism: Torreya grandis; assembly: GCA_037957365.1. Classification (NCBI taxonomy): domain Eukaryota; kingdom Viridiplantae; phylum Streptophyta; class Pinopsida; order Cupressales; family Taxaceae; genus Torreya; species Torreya grandis. The sequence goes on along the minus strand of JARHVA010000021.1, from coordinate 3,331,246 downwards.
TATTTCATTGGAAATGGATACATATTTTTTAGTTTATTTTAATGAATGTTTGGAATAATTATGCATTTCGAATTGTCAGATTTAAATAGTTTTGATTAATAAGTTGAATTGCTACCTAGCCTTGCTATTTCTACTCTAATTATAACAATGATGATAATGTGATATTTCACCTTACACTTCTCCCTTGCGTGTAAGGGATTTTCCATCCCATCAAAGAGATATTCAAGACTAACCCAATACGAAATATTTAAATGAATGGCTTTGGTTCTAATCCCTGCAAAGTTATTAAAGTCAATTGGTTATTAAATAGATCAATTGTTCATATCCAGTAAATAATATAAATTGATTTTGAAGACTGATTTCATCTTTGAGCACATTAGTATCTATTTCATGTTGAACTCAAATTGATATTTTACTAGAAATGCAAGCCACTAGCTATCCATTACTTAACTAAGTAAATATGTGTTTTTTCAGGAAACAATTATAAGAGACCTTGTGAATATATTATAAATAATAAGAAAATGGATTTTTAAATATTGAGTACTTTTAGAATTAGCTCAAAGTTGAAGGAATGATCTTAAAAGAGAATGTCAAATATGATTTGGGTATAATAAGTTGTGGTTAGGATAAACATTCATCTTATAATTGATGGGGTGTTTAATTCATCTTGAGTGTCTATGAGATTGGGAAGTAAATGTGTCCATTAATGGATTCAGTCATTATTAATGTGTTTAGGAGTTAATTTAAAAAAAGGCATGAATTAACGTGGATTGAAAATATTGAAGTTTTCCATGTTTATTATAGTAGAATGAAGTGAATGGAAGATGGGAAGTCAAATTATAAAAACTGCTTTACTCAGAAGGAGGGCATCATTCCTCATTAAATAAAGTAAGTTTATTTGAGTTAGCTATATATTTCCATATGATAGCTAATGTCCATGTCTTAAAATGGTCAAACATTATTTTTTAACAATGATATGGCTTTCATTTTCCTTTAATGTTTGGTCAAGGACATCCCTTTAACATTCAGATAGAAGGCTCAGTCACAATTTTTTAACTTAAGCCACAACCTAAGAACTTATCAAGTTTCCTTTGATCTCATGTGTTTTTGGTTTAGCTACATGGTGATAACTTTGGCATTATTTTTTTCTCTACTATCTTGGCTAGAAATTCATTTGAATTTGTTGTCTTTATACTTGGCCAATTTTAGAAGGATCTAACCTTTGCCTTAGTCGTGTAATTTTTCACTTGCTCATAAGTATTTTTCAGCAGTCTCATGGCATCAAAAAAAATCTTGTGATTATGTGTTTAGACTTTAAAATTAGCTTATTTTTTAAGTGTTTAGACATTGAATTATCACATGCCTTAGAATTATATTTTAGGAAGCAACTTGTCACATTTTTGTAGCTTGCTAACCAGTCACACTCATTTCTTGCAATCAGCCATTATGAACAAGTTTTCTCAGGTAACACAACATAAAAAGCTATATACACATATCTTCTACTAGAAACCTTATTAAAAAAACCAAAAAAAACATTGAAAAAATATCTAAGACACCTTTTTATCATGTCAAGTGATGAAAACTACATGAAATTTGAATCCTAATATCAAAAACCCCTTCTCAATATCCACTGTAACAATAATCTTGATATCTTTTATCGCTATGAAAAATCTGTTTGGTGGATATTGATTTTCATTCATTACAAACCATCATTATTGTATTCGATAGTTTTTATTTCAAGTTGGAAAACAAATAAAATGTCATTTCAACATGTTATAATTTTTTATTGATTGCTTTAGGGTTGAATAAGAAACGTTTATTCTTAAAAACATAAGTTATAGAATGTCTTTGAGTGTCATAAGATCTCATTCTATTTTAGTTTATATTTGTTTATTATATATTTATATTTATCACATAATTTAGAACACAACGATGGTTCTCAATATCTGAACACTATCAACACATCTGAGATGCTAATTATTCATTGATTTATGTAGATTCTAATTAAAATAATACATAACTTTTTATAAATTTATGTTCATATTTAATATTTTTTCTCTTTAAAATAATTTTAAAAATTTGAAAAAATAGATTAATAACTTACATTTTAGAATAAGTTAATTTTCCTCACTTATTTCAAGCCCTCTAATTCAACAAATATTACTTATTTATATAACTAAAAAACCTACCATACAAGTAGTGTAAGTTTTAATTTACTACATTTCAAGAAAATATTTAATATTAGAATATTTTTTTAATATAGTTTTTCTTTCTTTCACATGCTTTAAAATAAATGGTTTTTATAGAAAATATTGTACCATTATATAATATTTTATATTATTTACTTTTCACCTTTATCATGTAATTTATTACACTAACATTTTTTAACAAGGGTTGTGTAGTGGTTAGTCCCTACCTATAATTACGTTTATTATCATGACAACCCCTAAGCCACTTAAGATCTAGCTTTGATGCATTTTATATGCACAACTTTTGTCATTATGTTGCAATAATTTATGCAAAAAAAATGAACACAATTTTTAGCTAACCTATCAGCTATGAGAGATAGATTTATATATGGTACCAGACACAAACATATCATTTGGCCTTGTCGACCAAATAGTCCCCATATATAGATAGGGAGGAATTTCCCTCCCCTATATATATATATATATATATATATATATATATATATATATATATATAAAGGGTGAGGGTCTATTTATATCTATGCTATTGGACCCAACCCTAGAGTAGAGGTGAGTGATCAAGATAACCACATATATATTATACCTTCATATAATTATCTCAATGAGGATGGGAAGGCACGAGGGGCATGACTCTATATTCCTCCTAGGTGTCCCAGGTATAACATATAGGTTTTCTATACAACATCTAGGCCCATCATAAAAACACTCTCCATGTATACACACATATTACATAGTTGAAGGGTTAAGATATTATCTATTGATTGTCAAACGCCCTTGATCTAATTTATATAAATGGATTATGTGATGAACTCAACTAATAAGAGGGTTGTATTTATACACTAGAATCTATATAATTGTTGATATATGCCACTGGACCTAGCTAAATAGAATAACCTATGGATAAATACATTCTTTTTTTAACCATCTTCCCATTTTCATTTTTAACTAACACTAATCAATAGTCAACACTAATAGCGACCTACACTCCCAAGCTATATATTTATGTGGTAGATCAATGTTATATCAACTAAGTATTTATTAGAATTACAACATTTTCATCATTTATCATATGTTTATTAGACACATTTGACTTTAATCCATATAGGAGTAGAGCAGATAAATCTATAGGGTAAGGGTAGAAGAGGGCCCTATCTATACTCCACTTATTCAAGATAGAGTGCTCTTATCACCTGAGAGGAGGAGGAGGAGGAGAAGGAGGATGACTATATATAGTTGGTATGAAAAATATATATTTATATAATAAACAGGTTCTCAACCACCCACCTATGGGGGCTAAAGGAAACTCATGTTGCATTTATGTTGTTGACCTTGAATAGTCAAGGAGGGAGAAGACATTTATGCTCTCAACCTTGATTGTTCAGGGAGGGAGAAAAAAATTATGCTCTTGAACTTGAGTGATAATGGAGGAAGAGGGAATTTATGCTCTCATATGCTTGACCGTATATCTATAAATTGGGTTGTGGATGGGTTGGGGTCGAAGAGGAAAAAATATGAGTGATATCAAACCACTCGACCAATACCTCCCCTCTAGATATATGGGCCTATATTACCTCTTATAATGAAATAAATAGGGGTGAGGTAGAGTAACTTGATTGAATTAAAGTAATTATTATAGGGTATATAGTCAACTATTAGGGAGAGGAGTGATTGATATTAAATTTCTTGACCTACTATGTAGCTATATGCAGTCAGTGCAACTGATATGTTGAGGATGGGTAAGGTCATTCATCAATATCCAAATGATTGAAATGGAGGAAGAGATTGTATTGGAGGACTTGAATCCAATGATTAAACTCTATTTAATTCCATGTGTTATTTATTACTAATGCTGATCTCACTAATAGATGTGGCATATCTTTGTTATGGATCACCAAATTGGTAACTTATTTTGAGTCAATTAATAACTTGAAGATTTAGTTGTGAGTTGTGTTATTGTGATAAACATCAAGAGTCACTTATTGATGCATACATAAATCCATGTTTAAATTTATTAGATTCAGTTAGTCATGTGCTCTCCCATTGCCAAATTTACACACACACACACACACACACACACAGAGAGAGAGAGAGAGAGAGAGAGAGAGAGAGCTTCCCATGGTCATATTTATTATAATATGGAGTAGAGTATAATAGAGGGACTATAGGAATCAATGGATTTTTTAATATGACTATGTATAATGTACAAAGATACTATCCATAAATCTTGAGAAACTCATATGATCAAACATATTGATTAAAGAAACTAAAAATCAAGACAAGAGGTAGGTCCTCAACCTATTGATTCAAGAAACTAAAAATCAAGACACAATTGGTCAAACATGTCATAGTTAAACTTGAAGAGGGATTTGATTTGGGTTGTGTTTATCCTAGGGGTGGTTTTTAGGCTTCTTGGTTATTCTATCATGGGAATCCCTTTGAGTCTTCACCTAGGTAAATAGAATAACTATCAAGTGGGTCAAGGACCATCTAGTTTCCTAAATATTGAGGGGTGCACCATATCTATCCATGGAGATAAACAAGGGTGGGTTCTGTTATATACATGATATGATATTAATCATCCATATATTCACTATTATTAGATAGATGATAAGGGATATAACTATGGGAATATTTGATTTTGAGGGATGCCAAACCAAAATCAATGCCATAGTTGAGGGCTTCCATGGCATTTATTCCACAATGAGTCATCATCTCATTGATAACATCTCAATGATACACCCTATTTTTAACATGAGTCTATTTCATAAAACCTATGTATAGGTAATTAGCCAAGTCCCCTATGTGTGTGTGTGTGTGGGAAGCTCCCTTGATGAATGAGTGTATCCATCAACCAAGGAGGGGGAGGATGGAGATGCAATCAATCAACAACCTATTATATATAACTTGGAGATAAACTTGAGGAGTGAGTAGAGTAAACTCATCAATATATCAAATAAGTGACCTATATATATATGGGGGGAACTTAATAGATATGATATCTATATGGTAGGGAAACACCTATGTAGATTATATGCCTCTTCCTCATCCTCCCAACACTAGTACAAGTGCCTAAAGGCCATCTAGATAGATCTATAGAGTAGTGGTAGGGCCTATCTAAATTTTCACATCCCCCTCTAAATATATGTAGAGGTGGGGGAGGCCCAAATATATATACTTGAACCATGTGCCCCTTGAACCATGTGCCCCTTTAGATCTAGTGGCATATATGATATATATAGTATATGAAGTGATATCATAGTAAATTCATATAGTGATGTAGGACTAAGGTAGTGAATGGTCCACTATATTGGCGGTAAAGGTCAAACATAAAAAGGACTTGTTCTATCGAGCAGAGTGGACATTGATCCGTATAATGATCCCCATCATACATATAACGTATGTGATGGGATTAGTGATCAAAATCAAACATTTACCTTCCCTTATAATGGATTTAAACTCATCCTATAAGTTTAATTTAAAAATCACTAACAAACCCTTGGTAATGGGCCAAGAGTTCTTGTGAAAATCTAATGCAAAACAAAAAAATCAGTTTGGGCTCCCCTGCCCCTAGACTTCTTAAAGATCAATTTTGATGGGGTCAAGGGGACACTGAAGGTAACCTTGGGGAGTTAGTGGCTAGTTACATCATCAGAGACTGTGTAGGTCTTTAATCAGAGGAGCCTCACTAAAATTAATTGATGAGACTAGTAATGAATATAAGGCTCAGACATTAGCCCTTACTGTAGATCTATTAGTGCAATGTGTCAAAGAGAATGTAATACTTGAAGTGGACTCAATGGTTCCAATCTAATCATTATGTAATAGGGGAAATTTTCTTAGAACATCTCAAATATAATGGGCTAGGCTTGGGATATTCTAAGTGCCCTCAATTCTTGGGAGGTGTTTCACTATTATCAAGAGGCAAATCCTACATCGAATTTCCTTTCCAATCAAGGTATCTCATAATTTATAGAGATTGTTATGGACAACACTTGGGATTCTTGGCTTGTAAAAAATTTGGAAAATATCTATCTCCTATCTCCCCCTTCCCCTTGTTTGTCTTTGGGAATCATATTATTGAATTAGCGATGAAAGGGCCTCTCCTATTAATCATTTACTGCACCATTTTGCACCTCACACACATTGGAGTCTATAGTAGTGTGGCTTGCCTTTATAGGGAGTGTGATTAATTCAAGTTCAAGGCATTCCTTTTGAGAAATATTCTTGGTTTGGATGTTGGATAATTGAGAGACATATAGATGGAGCACCTAGTTCAAATCTTCATTATTGAGCCTTTGATATGTGTTTCTTCTAAGAAGAATGAAATGTCTTTTAGGGTAGCTCAGTGAAGCCTATTTGAAGAATATTTTTGTTATTCAATTTGGACCAGTATTGGAGGCCATCAAATAGATAGTCAGATTAGTTTTCTTGGAGACCCATTATAGGATGAAGGTGAATTCTGGCATCACTTCATTATTTAGTAGCAACATGATCTTAGTTGTGGAGTGTTGGCCTGAGTAAATAGAGGAAATGTGAATAAATTACATTATTAATAAATCATTTGACAAAATATTAAATTGTTTTATTTTGGAATGATTTTTACAAAGACAGGTGAAAGCTTAAAAAGCTTCATGGTTGGTTATGGGGACAACCCAACTTTTCCAAGAAACCAACTTTTATTTAACAAAGAAAACTAACATTAAATAAAACACTTCCTAAAAAATTAAAATAAAAGACCTTGGATCATAAACCCACAAAACTCCACCTTGATATAAAGAGGTATAGAAGATGAAATAATTAGAGTAATGACTCTGAAGTCATCAAATAAACTCTATCACAACTATAACTAGTACACTGTACATCTTGATAGTAATCAAAACTGATGTTTCTCCATATAGAAGCCCACCCCTATGAGTTGTGGCATAAAAGACTAATGAACATGATCATGGCCTACTCATCCCTAGTGATCATTATACCATAATATAGGATAACATGATTGAGGCATGTCCAATTACATCGACTAACATAAGGTCCCACACAAGAACTTGTCTAAGTGAAAAACCTATACTCTATATGACACATCTTATTGATGCCAAAAAAATGTTGATGACCTTTGTTCAACATTATTGGTGCTAGCAACCCCTATCAACTTGTAGTGTTATTGATGACAGATTGAAGTCTAACCAATCCTTAAATATTCTCCCCTATCAAGTGAGGTGAGATTTCATGCATCGATAAAAATCAAATCAACTAACTCTATCCACTCTATGTCATCAAATATCAAAAAATTAATAAAAACAAAATAAAAATTAAAAAATTGCATACTAAGGCTACCAAATTGTTATTTAAGCATGAACCAAAAATCCAAGCGAATAACTAACCTAAGAAGGGTAATAGTCCTCTAGCCTCCAACATATCCTCCAACCTCCAATTTGAAATTTACACTTAGTCAATCATAAGGATCCTGATGGTCCTATAAAGGATGGTGTGTTTGTTAACCACATAAGAAAGAAGTGGCATTGTGAAAATTTTCATTGTGAAGGTGTTGGGTTCCACGTATAATGCACATTTATACATCATTAAAAAAACCATATATATAAGCTTCAAAACACAAAATAAAACATTCCATTGTGTCTAAAATATCCTAAAATTTATATTTTAACTAATTATAGGACCACTTTTGGTAAAAGAATGACTAGTCAAAATGTGTCTCAAGAAGCCGTAACTACACCCTTATATCACCAATTTAACCCAAAACATTAGTTAGAGGGGATTTGAATCCTAGACATTTTATTGTATAAGTGACTACCAAAAATACATTTTTCAATCCCTTTTCATGCAAGTTAAAAATATATAGAAATAATATTCTAAATAAACTTGAGTTTTTTAATTTTCACAATAAAAAAAATATTTGCATGAAAGCAAATGTGAAATTGATTCACCCTCTCTTTTTTTACTTGTAGGAAAAAAATAAACTACAGCTTTCTTTCTTATGGGATCGAATATGCCTTTCTTCCTTGTGGGAAATGAAACATTAGTATTTGGAAAAACTTTGAAAACTATTTATACACTACATAAAACTTCAAATGTCATACAGCTGCAATGTTGCACCCTAGTTTGTAGAATGTCATATGAATTTTAAATGGAACTCAAAAAATTCTAGCTTATTTTAATTCTCAACACACAAAAAATATTTCAATCCACCATACAAAATCTAGGAATAATCACAAAATAAAAAAATAAATACATAGCCATTGAATTTCTCTATTCAAATATTCCTTTTTACACACTATACAAGTGGATGCAATAACTTGAATTTAGAAAATATTAACACCATATAGATTATTTTTTAGACCTACCACCTTCCTTTTGTGAATTTTTCTTGGAGGGCATTTATTTTATGAATGATAATAAAATACTAGTCAATAATTATTCTAAATAGCACACCATATATAATTTTGAATTATTGAATTGTAGAAAATAAGGTGCCATGTCAACTTCAATTATCGTAAAAGTAACAAAAAATAGTTACAACAATTTATTTTGTCTATATTACACTATACTATTTTCTTTATCTAGATTAAATAAACTGTATGTCTCAATCATTCAACCATAATAGAATTTATTCAAACCCTTGTAATACAAGCTAGTTAAAAAATAAAGTGTCCAAGAAACATTGATAGATGATTTTATCAAATTCGCACCCCATAAACACAAAAAAATAGAGTGCAAGATAAACATAAATAATTACTTGGCCATCATCCTCGAAAATTTCATGAATGGGCTGCAATTTTTCTCTAATTGTTGGTAAGAATATGACGAATTTGGTGATCTCTAATTTTTCTCCAAAGCTGGTAAAAATATGATGGAATTATACGATAGAAATCATGCCTATGTCATCTTTGTCAAGCACCTTTAAAGCTTATTTAATCAAAACTTAGAAAAAATTCTTATATCCTTCTTTCATGATTCTCCTAAGCTCTAATACCATTGTTGGCTCGGGTAAATAGAGGAAATGCAAGTAAATTACATTGGTAATGAATCATTTATTAAAATATTAAATTGTACTATTTTGGAATGATGTTTACAAAGAGAGGTGAAAGCTTGAAAAGATTCATAGGTGGTTATGGGGATAAACTAACTTTCCTAAGTAACCAACTTTTATTTAACAAAGAAAACTAACATTAAATCAAATACTACCTAAAACATTAAAATAAAATACCTTGGATCATAAACCCAACATGGAGGACAAGGAAATAGTGAAGGAGGTAGTGAAACGGCTAATAAAGCCTCGATATAGGATTGAATGGTGAACAAAAATTGAGTATTTTCCAGCTAAAATCTTGTCAACATTACTCCTCTCAAAGAAGGATAACTATGACATTATTCCATTGTCTATCTTTAGAGAGCTTTAGGATCAACTCAATATTGTCTCAGCTCATGTGGATTGATTTTAGGGTCACATTCATTCCACCTCTTTGATTGGTATATTTATTTCCCCTTTAGATGTGAGATCCCTAAGGGCTCCCCTACCCTGCCTCTCAGATATCATGGGGATGGTTCAATCATCTTGGGTGCTTGTTACTATACAGATACTAGATCAAATATTTGGGGGTCGTCATCCTTTTCTACCCCTAGTAAGGATCATGGATGTAGGTCCCATCGAGACTATGGTGACTCATACTCAACAAGTGACTTCCTTGGCCATGTAGGCTCAAATTAATTCCAACCTATGATACCTTACTTTAGATGGTCACTTGGAGCCCCTCACTAACAATGAATCCAAAAACCTGTATGTGGAGGCATTAGGCTCTGGTCCCCAGTGGAAAACAAAGATGTAGTTCAGTGGTGAACCCTTTGGTGTATTCCAATAGATAGATTAAGGTCTCTTTTTTCCTACATGTATCTTGGCTACGTGCATGTGTTTTGATGTTTATCTAGTTTTATATTATAGGGTGGCATCCCTTATTGGGTTCATTTCCTACTAGTTACTCTTTGGCTAGTCCTTGGCTATGTTTTATCCCCTTTGGGTTACATTTTTATGTATTGTGTGTTATATTGTTTCATTATCGGCTACTTAGGTGATTTTCTCCTCTCCCACCTTCTTGTGGATTTTATCTGAGTTGTGTGGTTTTTGTAACTAGTTCATTTATAAAGGCTAAAGGGCCTTAACCCTCAATTATCTATCAAAAAATCACTTGTAAACAAAATTAAATGTTGAATTCATTTCTCCACTAGGAAGGGAAACAAAATTTATAAAATCTCAAAATAAAGGATACAACTAGGATTTAGTCACATTATCTTAAGTTGTTTACTAGTTTGAAACTAATATCCCTCAAGATTTGGCACAAAATTAGACTCATAGTATTATATGTCTATCTATTTTTTGGTTAGTATGTGCACTCATAATAATTTAGTTTCACAACAATCAATGTGAATGTGACGAGTAACATATATAATTTATTATTTTCCCTCAATCATTCTCCATCATAAATATCAATCCAACCATATTTCTCTTATTTTACGTAAACCTAAATAGGGATAAATTTACGCATCTTGTTGCCTTCCTCATTTTCATCTTCATTTATGACAATAAACATCTATGTATTTCACTAATGTTCTAGTTCCTATATTTTTCATAAAATATGACCTTCGTTGACAAAATTAGAGACTTTTATTACAATACCCTTCAATGTTTATATACCTATGGGTATTGCACTCTTGTATCATTTAAGATCATAACAACATATGAAATTATTGTTGTATCTTGTATATCATATGTTTAGTGTTGACATATGCATTATTTGTGGTCATATTATGAAATATACAAAAATATATATATGTACTTTAGGTCACTGCAACATAACTAATTTTAAGTGAAATAGAGGTGTTTTAAATGTTATTATCAACAAGAATCTTCATAGTTTGTTTGGATGGTCTAGATATTGAGATTGTTTATTGTGTTATTTTATGTGTGATTTTTCATATTAAATTAGTGTTTGTGTAAGGATTTATTTTTATTTCATAGTGGATGGGTATTGTAGGAAGGGAAATATCTTGATAGAGTGGTTACAATTGGGAAGGATAATATCTTGGTAGTGTTTATTGTTCAAAGTTACTAACCCCTTTACTTTGTTCCTTCCCATCTTTATCAAAATCAAAATCCATGAAGAAATCCTCATCCCTGTTAGATTCTTCCTATTCACTGGGGATGTTAATCACCTCTGTGATAATTATCAACCATAATGGCTCCCCCTTCTTAACCAGTAATAGTATCACCACCTCACTATATCTTAAGTACTTGTACAAACCCATCCATTATAATTTGTTGTTCTACACCTACATCAATTTTCTTAATTGCTAAAAATTCCTCCAAGAATTTTTACATACATTTCAATTTTTTTACCTTCTCTAGGTCAAAATCAACCCACATGGGTCAGGATCACCAATCAATCCAAACCTTTATTGGTCGATCTTACTTATTTACTATAAATGGCCATTTTTCAAATTTAAACCCTTATTTATAAGTTGGTCCATATTTTTAGAATAGTTATCATGAGGTTTCACCCATTTTGGATTGTTATAAATGTACATCTAAAGCACATTTTCTACCACTTGGATATTTCATTATTTGGGCACATTTATACTATTAAAAATTGAGTGAAGCTTCCCTATTCTTCCCAATTTTAATTTTATTCACTTGAAGCAACCTTTATCTAAGTCATGAACCTATTATATCCAAGTCAAAAAAATCATTATGAATCATTCAATTTATCTCCATATGCATATATGTAGCAAAGATTAAATATTGAACTAAGCACTCTAGGTGGGAGAACTACATGGGCTTGATTCCCTCTTTAGAGTAATTTATATATGTAATTAGAATTTAATTGTCGTGAGGGTGATGAGGGTCAACTTAGTCCATTACACCCCCACCCACACCCTTTTATTTTTAGAGGTTTTCAACTATCATAAACCCTAATGGGGTTTCAATCTTGAAAAGGTCATTTGTAGGTCACAAATTTTAAGGTAAATTTTCCACATATAATCATATTTTAATTAGGTGTAGGTGATTGTATCATCATTTTTATGTTTTCTAACACAGTTAAATATTAATCCTTAGGGGTCAAAAGACAGTCAATCTTTTTTAATTTCAATCAATTTTGGCCTAGAATAGTGACAGTTATTGTTTCAATTACATGCACATAATTAGGTATGAGTTAATCACTCTATCTATCTTTAAGTCACACACATTCAATCTAATAAAGTAATCAACTAATTATTCTTGTCCTATTTATGTTTTTCATAGTTATATTATTGAATTCCTTTGAGATTTGTCCATTTTGGTACTTTAATTTCCTTTTGACTATATCATTAGTTATTTATTTTCTAGTGCAACGAAAGATAAAACCTTAGGATTCAAGAGATATAGTCAATTCTGACTATGTCCAATTCATTCTGACCTAGAATTATGATAGTTGGTGTTTCAATTACATGTACATAATTAGGCTTGAGTTAATCATTCCAATTATATTTTAGTCTCACACATCAATCTAATGGCTAGTAACCAACTAAATATTCTTGTTTTCTTTATATTTTTTATAGTTATATTCATTCATCCATTTGAGCTTTGTCCATTTTAATACTTTAATTTCATTCTTCTAGTTATAAGTCAATATACAAAATTTTCTTGCCTTCAAATCATTTTATCTTAATTAGAGTTAATACACCAATTAATTCCAAATTATGATAAAATATATTGGTAAACTCGTACATTTTTTTAGCATTACTTAAAACAATTATCTTAGGGTTTAGATAAATTTCTAAACATCTAACATTAAAATAACCTTATTTTGCCATGTATTTAATATCTAACACTAAAAAATCTTTCTTTTAACCTTAGATTCAATATCTAACACTGAAAGAACATTCTTTTGACCTTAGATTTGGTATCTGATACTGAGATAACTTTCTTTTGGCCTTTAATTTCAAATGAATTTATTAATCTCCATACACAAAAATTCCTCATTTTCTAGGACCTAAATTTTAGGTTTATGTTATTTGCTTCTCAAATTGGAAACAATATATAGCTATAATGGATGATCACACTATTTATGTATTGCTTCAAGCTTTTCTAGTTTTCATTACATGTTGTCTTCCCAAAATAAGGAAAATATTTAATAATCATGTAATAAAATGGATCAAATCTCATCAAGATCAAATGATTATTTAACAATCTCAAGACCTTTTAATGTCTTGTTATAATGGTCAAAGTGTATGTATGGTTGTCACAATACGAAGGGGATGGATAATTACTTTTATTGTACCAAACCCTCCTCAACCCCATCCACCTCCCACAAAAATAAAAAATAAAATGGGATGATATTCCTAATTAACTACAACATACCCAAGCTAAGATTTTTATTAGACTTACTTAAAATAATGCCTATCTATAAAGATCCCATTTATGTGGTATTAAAAAAATCATGGTACCAAGTGATGTGGAACCTTATTATATCATTTATATTGTTAATAAATTATGATGGAATAAATAAATCATCTCCTTTGAGAAATAATTTTTACCTCCTAAGTATATAACATACCAACACCTTTAATTATACACTCAAGTACAAATTCACAATAAGTGGCTAAATGGGTATTAGTTGATAATGGATCAAGATTAAATGTGTAATATATATTTCTTAAAATTGTTAGGTATAGAATCTAATGCTTTTTTCATTATGATATGCACATCCAAGGATTTTTACAACATATTATTGGGAAGACCATGGATTCCATAAATTTATGCAGTACCATATACTCTTCAAGGAGACATTTATCCATGCCCATTGAAAAAAAAAACCATTTAAGTGTTGTGTGATGGTGTACCCTAAGGATCACTACATTCCTCATATGTAACCACATGTGTAACAATTCAATCAATTAAACCACTATTTGTCTCTTCCACTTTAATATAATCATCAATAAACTATAGTCAATACGTATTTGGGATTACATATTTATACAAAAAATGGGCTATACAAGGAAAAGATTGGAAATATATGCACAAGGCATTATTAACTCCATACAATCAACTCAATTAAAAAGATGACAAGGACTTGGTTATTTTGAATAATCAAGAAAATGAAATAAATAATCGTCCATACCACTCACTAATTATACACATTTCATCAAAGCACATCTTGAATCAACACATGAGGCTCATAATATATATGCATTATAATTAATGTAAATGGAAATGATAGATGAACAACTTGACCAAAAAATTTACATTAGATGAATTCTCTAATGATGAAGCTCTCCTAGAATATTTGGTTGTATATGAGGATCTCCCTCCCTTATACCATAATAATAGGTTTCCTCATACTAGTAATGTTCATGCATATTTTGGGGAGACTGATGAAGCTAATATACATGTCCAACTAGATAGTCCAGATATTATCCCTGAAGCACCCTATGTTGAGGATAGCTCATCTTTACTTGATAAATAAAAACTAGAATTCAATTTTGTAAAAGTTAAATACCCACATCCAATAATATTAGAAACCATGTTACAAAAAAATAGTATATAGGTCTTTAACAAGTTTTAAATGATTATCCGAAATTATTTTCTTAGGCTTATTTAGATATGTCAGGCATAAATCCTATAGTAGCGATGCATAATATAATATTATATCTATATGCACAACCTATAACATAAAAATCATAAAGATGCATCCCAAATTGTCATTGTTGGTTAAAAATTTACTTTAAATGTTATTAGATGCAATATTTATTTGAGCTATTGACTATCCTAGATGGGTATCCACCATAATACCTATTACAAAACCTAATGGATAAATATGATGTTGTATATATTATCAGGATTTAAATAAATCTTTTCCAAAATATGAATTTCCTTTTCCAAATATTAACATTATTATAGATTCTATAGTTGGGATTTTATGGATATAATCAAATCAAAATTAATCCTAGAGATCGAGAAAAAAGATCATTTCTTACACCTTGGAGAACATTTTTCTATATATCCATTCATTTTGGATTACATAATGTTACATTTACTTATGAGTGTGTTGAAGACTATGTGGATGATTTATTATCTAAATCTAAATGACGACAAAATCTCACCATAAATTTATAACAAATTTTTTTAGCACCTCTACAAATACAATATACACTTTAAACCAAATAAATGTGACTATGGTATCACTTATGTGAATTTACTAGGATACATTATATCACAAAAAGGATTGTAAATTCATCCCAAAAAGGTAAAATACATTTTATACATGACTCCACCAAAAGGATTAAAGTAATTAAAATTTTTACAAGGAAAAAATTAGGGAATCAAATGTTTTGTGGCTCAAAGTGTAGATAAAACACAAACTTTTACATAATTATTAAAAGGGGAAAAAATATTTGAATGGGATGAAAAATGTAAAAAAAATATTTGATGCTATCAAAATAATATTTACTTCAACCACCTATTCTCATTCTACCTATTCCTGAAAGGACCTTATTATTATGTATTTCTACTATAGATCATTCTTTAGTGGATTTATTGGCACAATATGATGATGATCATATGGAATGTGTAGTTTATTATATTATTCTCACTTTGGTAAATGATGCAAATAATTATAGTATTATGGAAAAATTATGTCATGCATTGATTTTTACCACATAATTTACAATAGTACATGTTGAATAGTGAGAAACAAATTATCACAAAAATGGATCCACTCGTATTTCATATGTCCAAATCACATCTATCTTGATGTATTTATAAATTCATCATGTTACTCATGAAATTTGATTTAAATTTTATTTCTCAAAAATCACTAAAAGGACAAGTTATCACAAACCAACTAGCATTAGCTCCATTAATAGATACACTGTTGATTAATGATGATTTCAGAGATGAATTCACTTCATATCACATTGATGATGACATTTGGACCATGTAATTTGATGGACATAAATGTTCCATAAGTATCAGTGTTAGTATTGTTTTCATTACACCTTAATGCCAACCTATGTCATTTGAATATCATTTGGGGTTTTCCTATACAAATAACATAGTAGAATATAAATCACTAATATTAGGTTTATATACATCATGAAAATTACAAATAAAATCATTACATGTATATGGATCTCTCAACTAGTGGTTAATCAAGTGTTAGACATATACCAAACAAAATAATAAAATCTAGTTCCATATAAATAATTGGTATAGTGGTTAATGGCACATTTTGAACACCTTCTCATAGAAAACATCCCTAAAAATATAATACACACATGGATGCCATGGCTAGTATTGCTTCATTAATCCATATTGACATTAAATGTGATCATTCCATTTTTACTATATAATAACTACAACAATCATTTGTATCTATATCACAAGTAGAGGATCTATAAGTACTAATAATTACTCATAGCACAATAAATTCATACACACACACACATAAGGTATTCATACCAAATAATTCTACATACAATGAAAATAAAAAATTATAATGATAGGCTACATGTTACATTCTTATCAATGGATCTTTAATTTAAAATATCATTTGATGAGACACTACTCTGATGTCTAAATTGTGAAGAAGCTAAAAATAACCATATTGTAAGTACATGATAGTGCATGTGGCTATCACTTTAGTGAAAAATTTATGTCTCAAAAATTATTAAAAAGAGGATACTATTGGCCTACGATGGAGTAAGAATGTCATGAATGTATAAAACTTTGTACATAAATTTAAAAAGATAGCAACCTAAATCATGATCCATCATATGAATTACAACCCATTGTTTCACCTTGGCAATTTTTCCTCTGGGGATTTGTTTTGATTGTAAAGATAAATATAGAATCATCAAATGGTCATAACTTCATTATTACAACTATAAATAATTTCAAAAAATGGGTTGAGGCCATACCTTTACAGCCTACTACAAGTGAAGATATATGTCAATTCTTAATGACATATTATTGCAAGGTTTGGACTTCCATCAGCTATTTTTACAAATAACAGATCATCCTTGAAAAAATTAATAAATTTTGTGAAAAATTCAAAAAAATTCACATATTTTCTACACCATATCATCCACAAGGTAATGGTCAAGCAGAAGCTACAAATAAAATTCTTACCAATATTTTAAGAAAAAGAGTTTCAAAGCATGGCACATATTGACACAATCAGATTATGTATACACTATGAGCATATCACACAAATGTGCGTACACCAACAAAGGTTTCCCCATATTCTCTTGTTTACATCATAGAATAAAAACTACCACATAATCAATTATAATGAATATCATGAAAAATGATTACAAGAATTAGAAGTATTTGATTGAAAGTGTATTCAAGCTATTGAACACCTCAAAGTCTATCAAGATCACAACAAACGTGCATATAAAAAAAAGGTTCATAATCAAGAGTTTCAAGTGGGGGATATAGTATTAAAAGAATATAAGAAGAATAAAAATATATATAAGGAAAATTAAAACCTAATTGGCTGGGTCCATTTGTGATTGCATAAAAAGTGGGTACTAGAGATTATTGATTATCTACACAATAATTAAAACCTATGAATATCATGCACTTACAAATATATTATACTTAACATAATGATAAAATCAAAAATATATTATACATATCTTATTGATTGTTTTATCATGTTTTTCTTCTAATTTTTACACGTGATCAATTTGGTCAATCTTGTATCCCTTAGTGTTTTGTGTCTTTTTGGCCTATTGGCTCTTATTTTTCACTTTTATAATTTTAAAATTCCAAAATAGTGATCTAAAAGTACCACCTTTTTCATTTAGAATGTTTTTTCACAATCTAAATAAAATAGACTATATTTTTCAACATAAATAAAATCAACCAAAAATAATAAAGATCGATTGTTTATACTATCTTAAACATGTTAATACTAGCTTGTAGATTTTTACACAATAAAATCAAAAATTATATTAACACATCCTTAATACATCTAATTTTTTTATATTATACCCAATTTCAATTTACACAACATTACTATTCATGAAAAAACTTTCTCTATATACTCCATTTCTCATACATACATGTTACATACTTTGACAAGTGTAGATTTCATGAGATGAGGATGTAAAATCATTCTTATACAATCACATTCCATCTCTCATGTGACTTTCAACTAGAATTAACTTATACATGGGGGGTATATTTTTCATACACGGTCATGTCATCATATTCAATGCTTAATTTACCTCAACACATGTTATAAATTGTTTAATCTATTTCCTTTCTTTTAATTTCAAATCCATGTTTTACCTCCTAGTCCTATTTTTCTTGGATAAAAATTTAAAAAATAAAATACAACAATAATATAAAAATATTCTAAAAACCAAAAATCAAGACCTAAGCATGATTAAACATGTAGTTTACATCATTGTTATATGTTATTTATCTCATGATTGGTAGATAGCATAATATTTTTCTATCGCATGCATTTCACTTGTATTTATGAGTGTTATGCAAGACATATAAATTTTACATGGACTTCGATGTTGGACTTTCCTCTACCTAGTGTCCATGTCATGTTAGGGGAATATTATCCAAAGTTACAATATTTATAGGTGATACCATTAAATAACCCCTATACTATGTTGAATTATACACTCTTTACAAATGTCTTTCTAACATTTATGTCTTACATTATGTACATAGATATGTTATTTTCTAGGATATGATCACATTACATATACATGGTGTAGACTATATTTGTAGTCATATGCTCCATTGATGTTATTATTTGTACATAGTAGATTAGAATTTGATCTTATATTGTGTATGAGCCTTTTCCCTTGTGTGTGACTGCAACATATTAATTTCCATTGAGTGAATGGCCCTTGACCTTATTTTGTGTGTCCCTTAGCCTTCTTTGAGTGTGTAACATTATTATGTCTTTTACATGTTGTCCTCGGGCCCTATGAGTGACATTTTTCTTGGTGTGTTTGATTGCTTTTTGAGTTTTTTGATTTTAATGAGTGCCATGATCCATATCATGCACTAATTATTACATAATATTTTTCCATTAAAACTAGAAACATTTATCTATATGTGACACTTTAGGCCTTGGATCATATGTTACATACATATTTTGAATGATACATATATTACTATGATGACATACATTTTCACATATTCTAAGATATTAAATAATTACATCTTGTTTTGTGTGACATAATAAATTTTTATTTTAAGATAATTTAATTTCAAGACACATTCTCACTTCAAAATCGGGGCATTTTAGTGGGCTTTTGATACATGAAATAATCCTTTATAAGTAGAAAATCAATTTTTGATACAATATATAATTTAAGAGAATTCATAATGTTCAATATTCAATTATTGGTATAGATTATGAGGGCATATTTCATGCACATGCATTCACATTATAGGAACATATTATAGATTCAAATGTTTTGGGTCCATATGCATAGGCATATGCTCACAATCTTCAAACAAAAATTAGAATATTTACGTCTACATAGAGTTATAGATTTTACATTTATCACATGGGGGAATGATACATATTCATGCCTTAATTTCATTACTACTTTTTATATAAGGTCATAGTGGGAGCATGGATGTTATCCATTCTTTTTTTATAATGCTTACAAGAAGAAAGGAACAAAGTAAAAATTGAATATTTATGCAATTTATAGTGGTCAATTTATTTAAGTGCATAATTCATATTGGAGATTTAATGCCCTCCAATATTATATCTTGAAAATTCATTGTGGATTCCAACTCATTTTCATAGTGGGGTTACAAAGAACAACACCACAAATTGAGGTTTTTGCATCCCTCAATGGGTAATGTTTCTTATGCATGTTCACTTAAAATTGTGGCTTGATCACCCTAAATTATCCATGGTTCAACAAAGGAATTAATATCTCCAAGTGCTTTCTGGGAATCACCAATTATCTAATGCTTTAAGGAAGCATCATCTTCAATAAAAGTTACAAGAGAAACATTAGTTTCACAAATATAGATGTATTATTTCCTTATTATTTAAAATATTTTTGAGTTCAATTTACATTTAATTATTAATTTCACATATGGATATTAACTAATTTTGCATAATTTTATGATTTACCATGGAACACCTTGCATGATTGGAGCTTTCTTAAAAAGGAAAATTGTGTTGTACACACTCAAGTATATCATTCCTTTTACTCTTGTAATATCATTTATAAATTAAATGAGGGAAAAATGTAGGCACTCAAATTTATTCATGAATACTTGATAATGTTCGTTTTAACCCACATTTAACTTAATTTATTTGAGATTTCAAATTGATCTTATTTTACCACCTCACCCCATCCTAAGTACTTGTCTATACCATACCTTCTAGGTGGTTATTTTACACCTAAAAAAATATTATTAATTGCTAAAAACCCTAAGCATTTTTATGGACATTTCAATTTATTTACCTTCTCTAAGTCAAAATCAACTTGCATGGATTGGGATCACTAGTCAATCCTGACCTTTATCAGTTGATCTTTCCCCTCTCCCATCAATGGATTTTTTTCAAATTTAAACCCTTCCTTATAGGTTGGTCCATATTTTAAATCTAGGTATCATTATGTTTCACCCATTTTGGATTGCTATAAATTCACATCTAAGCCACTTATTCTATCTCTTATAAATTTCATTATTTTGGCACACTTATACTATTACACACTAAGAGAAGCATCCCTATTCTTCCTAATTTTGAATCTTTCATTTAAATTAGCCTTTGTCCAAATCAAAATCCTATTATATCCAATTTTATCAAAGCATTATCAAGTATTCAATCCTTCTCTAGATGCTTACATGTACCAAAGGAGGAATATTACAATAAACACTCTAGGTGGGAGAACTATGTGTTGGAGTGGATGTGTTCACACTGGCTAGTGGTTTGGGATTTTACCAAAATAGTTTTGTTTCTAGCTATGTTCACACTCATTTAAGAGTTAAGTTTTATTGGGAGTTACTTAATAAGTTGTTATGTGTCAAATATTTTCACACCTATTTTGTGTGTGCAAATGTTCCATATCAACTAATATTTATTTCACACAACAAATTATTTTTTGTGCATAATACATTTTTATGCCTATTTAATAGGCACTCTTATTACTTCTCTTAGAGAGGTGGAGAGAGAAACTTAAAAGTTGTATTATTCTTTGAGGAAATAAAGAAGCAACTTGTCTATGTGCATAATGTCTAAGATGGTTGTTCTATAGTAATTATTTATAGGAGTGATCCTACAGGTTATGAGTTCTTTTAGAACTCTGAAATGGTATCAGAGCAATTCCTTGCAACTATTACGTAGTGATTTATCTCTGTGTGCAAGACTTATTTAGAATTTTCTTTTCATACAGACTGCTACAATTTTATGGATTTTTATAAACCATACCATTCATTTTGGGGGGATTTTCCATATGATTTATTTTTTGAAGGCTAAACATTTAGTTTGGATCTTGAAATTGTATTGGGGTTTGCTCAAAGATATTGGGCAAGGTGATTGATAGCCCATCTTAGCTCAGCTCTGAGTGCATATTAATTTAACTTAGCCATTATGAGATTTGTGTAGCCTTCTCTTTTAAACAAACTCTTCTCCACATAGCTAGTCCATCCATCTTCACATGTTTGTTATTTTAGCTATTAATTTTTTCATTGGATTGGCTTAAATCTATTTTAAGTGGAGTAGAGAGAAATATACGGGAGTATCATCCCTCTAACCTTCTTCACATTATATAAGTGTTAGATTTGGTTTGATATTTTAGAGAATTAAACTCTTCCATGTTAGATAGCTCAATACACTCCACCTTTGGTGCCATCTCAGATTCATTATTTTATTGTTTTTTATCTTTACAGTACTATTTTAGCATTTAGAAAGATGCATAGTTATCCATTCAATCTTAGTGCATTATTGGAGGTTTTAAAACCTTATGGGCTAAATACATTATATATGTTTATGTATTGGGATCGATCATGCATGGTTTCCTTCATGCTAGATAAATTCCATCATTGGTCAACTATACTCCACATGGCCTTCCTCTTATTTTGTCTTGTCCTCCAAAAGTTTGTTGAGCTATTTTGAACTTGGAAGATATTTATTTTGGTATTAGTAGAGGTTCTTTCATTAATGTGGTTTGAAATAGTTCAAAGACACCTTTCTAGATTTTTTAACACTTATTTGGTATCTTCTATGTCGTCTAATATCCCACTCCCATTACCTCAATCAACCATCACCATCAACACTCTATCTCGAGCTCCCTGCCAATTTGATCTACACTTTAGTTTATATGTCTATATGAGGTGTTGGTATTTGCTTCAACTATAGGCCTACATGATTTAACCACCTCCAAATCCATCTATAGGGAATTTGTTGTATCTTTAGATCAATATTTGACTGGGTCTCCAACAACCCATTTCTTTGCTAAAGCCTATTGATCTGTAGGATCTACGTTTAAGCTTAGCCTCCACCTGTCAATCTTACATAAAATTTTGGTTCATTTTTTCATTTCAAAATGATGTTTTTTTTAATTTTTAAATAACAAATTTGATATAACATTCTCAAGAAGATTCGTACCTAAGTTGGCTTGACTAACTTTGTACTTCTCAATTGTGAAGTCATGACTTTATGCACCATCCACTAAAGTGGATTTTTTTTAGAAGGCCTATTTTTTTAAGAATAAGAGATTATTTTGAGAGGATATACTTTGAAAGTAGTGGCATTCTTAATGGAGGTTAATTATTAAACAAAGTGAATAGGTGGCATTATATTGTAAGCGGTGTATCTTTTTTGTAAATGGCCTTTATTTCTATTATTTTGTAAACCTTATTAATGGGAAACATTTTTTCACTATTTCCATTTTCCCTCTCAGTTGTCAAAGATGGAGGGTGAGGTCTAGTCTCATAGGTGGTGAGAACCCCTCATAAAACATTTCATTTTTTGGTATGATTTGTAAATAGGATGTATTTTTGTCATAGTTTGACATCCTACTTTTAGTATGATTTGTAAATAGGATGTTTTTTTGTCATAGTCTGACATCCTACTTTTAGAGTGTTTTGTCCTCTTTTGTGCCACTTATTGTATTCACAGATGCATTTTAGGTGGTAACTGACATCCCTCTTTGACCATTTTTCCATTATTGGTCTTTTCCATTTTTGGGTATGGAATCATGTATGTTTGAACCCCTTAGTTCTTCCAACTATACCTCCTAGAAAACCAAAATGTAGATTCACTTGCATATGAAGGGATTGTGGAGAGTTATGCTTGGTTATTTTCCCATTTTCACAAATGAGAATGACATTGTATGATATGCATCCTTGTAAAAGAAGGCACTTTTGTTTATTTGCCTCCATGTTTCTGAGAGTTTGTAATTTCACATTAAACATACCACATCACCTAAGGAAGCATGGGACATTATTTCTATATTGTTTGATGAGGTCAGATCACCTCCACATGTCCTTCCTTATTCTCCTTCCTCTTATAGTAAGGATTGTTATATTGGTGACATCGTTTCTCCACCATATCCTCCCATTTATATGGGTGTGATTCTTGATGGTAATTTTCATGAGGAATCTTTGGCATCTTCATCTTCTCCTATTAGTTCTTCTCCTCTTTCCATTGTTAGTGAGGATATGTTTTTTTTAGGATGAGACAATTATACCACCTCTTAATACTACTCATGATGTAGATTTGACTACTGGTAGTCACTTAGATGAGGTACCTTCACCTATTCCACCTATTGATGCACATTTTGATACAATGGTTGTTTCTCCTATTTTTTATTTTTGTATGACTCTTGATAGTACCCTAACAAGTCTTAAGTAACCCATTGATCAAATGGCCTCTTTACTACAACTTCAAGAAGAAAACAAGAAACTTTTGATGTAAATTTATCTTCTTCACTCCATGATTTTGGAAAGGATGCCTTCATATGTTCTCTATAGAAGAAACTAGTTGCTATGCCATTATGTACTGAATTTGGTACACATCTACTTGATGCACCTTTACAGTGTGATTTACCACCTTTCAAGTAGCCCATTATTCATGTTACTCCTATTATTTTAGATGATATTTATGTGCCTACTACTATTGCACACTCTGCATATCACACTCTAGTTCTTCATACACATATGTCTACTTCTTTTTAACAACATACCACTGGCATTGGCTTCTACATGCTTCATTTCATGGGTCACACTACCAGACTTGTAGGCATTAATAAGTGTTTACAGGGCATTATTTGTCCTATTCAACCTGTTATGTGGATTTCTTGGCATGGCATTGGTTATGATGTAGGTGTTTCATCTTTGTTGGGATCTTTTGGTGATAGAACTCCATATTTTATTCACTCCACTCTTCATAAGGATTATGAGCTACATATGGGCTCTTCTACACCTTCACTCAGGCCTGAGAAACTTGAGACTATAGTAGTCAGACATGATCTACCTAAAAATTCTTTGGATGTTACTTATACTATGTATTCATGTTCATTTGGGATGGATTTTTTATCATTCTTGATTGCATCGATAACATTCTTTGTAATAATCTATAAGTGAGGTTCCTCCACCACTTAGCTTCTTCAACTACACATTTCTCCTCTTGCCTTTTGATGTTCTTTGGTTGTCTAATATTTTATTAGGTAGATGTATTTTTTGGAGCCTATATCTCTCATTTCATAACTATCATCCACTGTATCTTGATTGCATTATGGACTTTTTATGCTGCTTGGTGATATTATTTTTGGATGGGACTTTTGTTTGCAGTCACACTAGAAGTCATGGAATCTTTCTCTTCATGTTCGTATGTTCTATAGTAAGCATTTTACTCTTATGTTGTTGACTATCCCATCACCACCATTGACATATTTTTTGAGAGATTTGTATTTGCATCTTTGATCCAATTAATAGAATAATTTTTATATTTATTAATTAAAATTTTAATCATATTTCAATCAAATATTTTCAATCCATGTTAATTCATGTCATTTTTTCATGTAACACCTAAGCACATTAATAATTATTGAATCCATTAATGGAAATAGTTACTTATTGATTTCATAGACACTCAAGATAAATTAAACACTACATCAATTATAATATGAATTGTCATGTTCTTGTTAACCAAAACATATTAGACCCAAATCATATTTGGATTTCTCCTTTAAAATCATCACTTCGGTTCTGAGGCAATTCTTAGATTACTAATATTTTAAGTCCATATTCTTATTATTCATAATATATTCAAAATTTATATTACAATTATTCATTAAAAGGCACATATTTACTCATGATATGTAATGGATAGTTATTGGCTTCCATTTCTCGTAAAATGTCCATTTAATTGCAACATAAAATAGATAAGAATGAGTTTAGATATGCAATCATTATTCAACAACATTTTCTATTATTAACCATTAGTATATAATAAATTTATAGGGCTAATATCTAGATCCATTCATTTTAATATTTCAGACTAGGTTAGTCATGAATATCTATTCAAGATGATAGAAATCCCATTACACATAGGAGGCTAGTATAAGGTGAAATATCACATTATATATTTTATATACTTAGAGAGTAGAACAAGTAGGGTCAGTTAGAAATTCAACTTATTAATTTAAACTATTTAAATGTGATGATTCAGAATGCATAATTATTCTAAACTTTCAACATAATAAATTGCAATGTAAGAATGCATTTATAAGGAAATAAATCACATAGACCTAAGTATAGCTCATTCTAGTCTTTGGAAGTATATAAAGAACTTATTTATGCCTTTAGTTAGATAATGAGATGAATCTAAATAATTCTTCTATAAATAATCTAAATCTTGTGAGTAACCATGAATATCGTACCATGATTTATTCAAGATCAAATTTAGATTCAATATCATTATATTCAACTATTAAATGAAGTGAAATATGAAATATCTCCAAATATGTAGCAAATACAAATTT
>JARHVA010000021.1:3030000-3300000 GCA_037957365.1 Torreya grandis | reverse complement strand
GGTTTTTAGGGGTAAAACATACCAAGCATAGATCTGTGTCATCTCATCACATTCTCTTCATTCTTAACTTTCTAACCGTTCAAATGGGGAGTCAAACAAAGCTATTGCTCAAAATTTATGGCTCCCAAAAGTTCTGCCACCAATTAGGGTAGAACCATCACTCAAATTTGTCCCCTAAAGTGTTGCCTAGATGATTTTTATCTCCTTGAAAATAAATGGTCCCCATTGCATCAATATTTCTCATCAAGTGTGGAAGTTGTGTCTTTACTTTTTTCATGAACTTTGTTGATTTTTCTTCCTCAGATCTCCCATGAGGTCTGTATTCCATGGTGGAGAATGGAATGGCTACACCAATTAGTGCCATGGGTTAGAACCCAAAGCATAATTTGAATGGACTATGCTTGGTAGAGCTATGCAGGGCCTGATTATGTCCATGTTCTACAAAAATAATCCATGCATCTCATGTTCATAGATCTTCAGGGTGATACATCAGAAGCATGTGAACAATCAACTCGTTTACCACTTCTATCTAACCATCAGTCTACGAATGGAAGGTCATGGACTTCATCAACTTGGTATCCATCATCTCGTAGTGAAGTAGAACTCTTATGGGTAACTTGAATAATTCACCATATTATCCCATAATTTGACCCATCTACTTCTATTGTTATGTTGATTGTGTAGTCAAGGTTGCAATATCGACCTTCTTTAATTTTTATGGTTTGACTACCATGAGAACTAATCTCTTACATTATTTGTTACTAATCAAGGAGATAGATGTGGGAGGTGGCACCTCTAGTGCCCTATAACACCATGTTCTAAGAGTGAGGGTGATCCTTCAAGTTTTTAATTCATAGATGCCATGTCAATCATACATGAATGGCTGACCAAGGAGTACATCATAGACATCTAGTATGACCACATCACATAAGACCTCATCTTGGAAAGGTTTTATTGCATATAAAATAAGACATTGGTGGGTGGCACGAAGGTTTCTGCCTGGGCTCAACCATCTAATACTATATGGCATTAGATGAGGCTTCTTAGACATATTTAAACTTTTCAAAACATTAGTAGAGATTATATTCTTTTGACTCCCACTATAAAGAATAAAATTCAAAGGCTTACCTTTCACCCATAACTTAGAGTGAAATAACCTTTCTTTTCCATTTGGCCTTTCCTCATGGGTCTATGATGAAGTAATTATGGCATCGGACATAGCATCTACAATATTTTCTTCATCCTCTTCGACTGTAAGGTGTGTATGATGTAGAGTAGTAGATGTTGTGGATTGTGACTCAGAAAGCAGGGACTTGATGGCTCAACATTCTTCTTTGGATTGGGTTCTAGTTTTCTGGTAATCACACCATTTTGTAGTCTTTCCCTTTTGGGGTTGCTTATCTTAAAATTCCCTTTGCTTCCAATTTTAACCTCATGTTTGACCTTCTTTGTCAATTTTCCATTTCAAAGGCTGACTCCATGTTTTCTTTCTTTCATGCTTCTACTCAATCTTCACTACAAACTTGTACACTTCACTGAGGGTTTCCAAATTGAAGAGTTTCATTTCCCCCTGTATGTACCATTGTATTCCACCATAGTATTTGAGAACCTTATGTTTCTCACTTTCCTAGATGCCCAATATCACATACAAATAATGAAAAATGTCAGTGTAATCTTGAACAGACTATTCCTTACCTTAGCGAAGCTATTGCCACTATATATGCAGATCATCATAGGCTCCAATGGAGTAGTATTCTTCCTTTACAACTTTTATGAAATCATCTTAGTTAGCTTCCACCTCAAGGCCAATATCATCCACACTGAACCTCCTCTTGTACACTTCCCACCAATTTTGGGTATGCAATGATGCTTTCAAAGGAGAAAAAGTGATCTTTTCTTCATTGATGAATTTATTTATAGAAAAATATGAAGACAATTGATCTAACCAATTTTGTACTACATCAACATGTATTTTGACTTTAAATGTAAGGATATCAAAATTCACCTCAACCTTGAAGGTTTTTGGGGCACTGAAAGGATGTGGGGGTGTAGATGAGTAGCCATAATTTGCCATCGAGATTTGTTATAGAATTTGGGCAAACTATTATATCATCTATGCTTACTACTATTGGAGGGCTTCATTCACCATTTCCTTGAAAGGATTAGATGTTTCAATTTTGTCTACCATTTGAGGTAATTTGAAGTGAATAGGTGGATAGTTTGTAGGATCTATTATTTTCCACCTAAGCTTCTTGTAGCTTGACCTCATCCTCAGGATCATATACTCTCAAGACAAACTACTCTGATACCTTTAATCCAAAACTCAGAATTTTTGGTTGAAAGATATTTTAAGAACACATAAATAATAATGTTGTCTTTGAGAAGAGATTTTTTATTTCTAACAAATTATAGATACAAACATATGCCTAGCTCTAAGAAGAGATGTATGATCTCCTTCTTAGGATACATATTTATTTATATTTATTTTGAAGGTATGGGGAGGATGTGTAAGGTCACCAATATTGAGGGAGATGAATTTGTTTTACTTCCATGATTTACAAGAACACAAAATTCAAAAAAATACTATTTTGAGAAACTTTCTATTTTTAGACTACATTATTCAGAATGAAATTTTAAGTACTTACATCAAGATTTTGGGGGTCAAGAACCACTAAGCATATCTCTATGCCATCTCATCATGTTCTCCTCATTATTATCTTTCCAACAGTTTAAATGGGTAGTCAAACATAGCTATGGTTAAAATGTTATGGATTCCGAAAGTTTTACCACCAATTAGGGTAGAACCATCGCTCAAATTTATCACTTGAAGTGTTGCCTAGATCATTCCTCCCTCTTTAAGAAGCAATGATCCCCATTGGATCAATATACCTCATCAAGTGTGGTAGTTGTGTCTTGATTTATTTAATGAACTTTGTTTCTTTTGTTGCCTCAGATCTCCCAACAGGGGTGTATTCCATGGTGGAGAATGGAATAGCTACATCAATTAGTCCCATGGTTTGGAACCCAAAGCATAATTGGAATGGACTATGCTTGGTAAAGTTTTGCAAGCCTGATTGTGCCCATGTTGTATGAAAATAATCACATCATCCCATGTACATGGATGTTTGGGGTGATACATCTGATGTTTATGAACAATCAAGTGATTCACCACTTTTGTTTGACCATTAGACTATGAATGAAATTCCATGGACTTCATTAGCTTGGTATTCATCATCTGCTAATGAAGTGAAACTCTTGTGGGTGATGTGAATAATTCATCATATTATTCCATGGTTTGACCCATCTACTTTTGTTGTTGTGTTGATTGTGTAGTCAGAGCTACAATAACAGCCTTCTTGAATTTCTATGGTTTAACCACCATAAGAACCAATCTCTTACATTGTTGGGCACTAATCAGAGAGATAGATATGGGAGGTGGTACCTATAGTACCCTGTAGCACTATGTTTTAAGAGTGAGGGTGATACTTCAAGTTTTTTGATACATAAATGCCATGTCAATCATATATGAATGGCTAACCAAGGAGTACATCACAAACATCCATATTGACCACATCACATACGACCTCATCTTGAAAAGTTTTTATTGCATATGAAATTAGACATTGGTGGGTGACATGAAGGTCTCTCCATAGGCTCAACCATTCAATATTGCATGGATTTGGGTGAGGCTTCATGGATAGATTTAGACTTTTCACAACAGTAGCGGAGTTTAAATTATTTTGACTCCCACTATCAAGAATGAAATGCAGAGGCTTACCTTTCACCCATAACATAGAGTGAAATAACCTTTCCTTATCATCTAGCCTTTCCTCACAGGTCTATGATGAAGTAATGATGACATTAGGCTCAACATATATAATCTCTTTTTCATTTCAACTATAGGGTGTGTATGAGGTAGAGCAGTAGATGTTGTGGATTATGACTCAAAAATTAGGGACTTGATGGCTCAACATTCTTCTTTTGAGTGATTTTTAGTTTAGTGGTAATCACACCATATTCCAATCTTTCCCTTCTAGGGTTATTTATCTTAGAATTCCCTTTGCTTCCAATTTTAACCTCGTGTTTGACCTTCTTTGTCACTTTTCCAATTTGAATGTTGACTCCAAGTTTTCTTTCTTTCATGCTTCGGCTCAATCTTCACCATGAACTTTTATGCTTCATCAAGGGTTTCCAAATTGAAGGGTTCTATTTCCCCTATATGTATCATTGTAGTTCACCACGTTATTTGAAAACATTATGTTTATCACTTTCTTGGATGCCTAATCTTATAGATAGAGAATGAAAAATGTCATTGTAATCTTGAACAAACTATTCCTTACCTTGGTGAAGTTTTTTCCATTATATATAAAGATCATCATAGGTTCCAATGGGGTATTATTCTTCCTTTATAGCTTCGATGAAATCATCCTAGGTAGGTACCACCTCAATGCAAATATGATTTGAACTGGACCTTTTCTTGTACACTTTCCACCAATTTTTGATAGGCAATGATGCTTTCAAAAGAGTAAAAGTGATCTTTTTTTATCAATGAATTTATTTATAAAAAATAGGAAGACAATTGATCCAACCAATTTTCTACTGCATCAACATTGATTTTTCCTAAACCTTGAAGGTGTTGGGGTACTGAAAGGATGTGGGGTTGAAAATGAGGAGCCAAAATTTTCTATAAAGATATTTTGGATAATTTGAGTGAATTATTGTATCATCTATGCTTATAGCTATTGAAGGGCTTCATTCACCATTTTCTTGAAAGGATTAGATGCCTCAGTGTTGTCTTCTACTTGAGGTCATTTGAAGCAAATAGGTTGATAGTACAAAGGATCTATTATTTTCTACCTAAGCTTCTTGTAGCCTGACCTCATCCTCAGGATCATACACTCTCAAGATAAATGGCTCTAATACCACTGATCCAAAAATCAAAAGTTTTGGTTGAAATATATTTCAAGAAAACACAAATAATAATGTTATCTTTGAGAAGAGATGTTTTATTGCTCACAAATTCTAGATACAAACTTATGTCTATCTCTAGGAAGAGATGTCTAATCTCCTTCTCAGGCTACATCTTTACTTATACCTATTTTGAAGGCAAGGGGAGGATGTGAAAGGTCACCAATATTGAGGGAGATGAAGTGGTTTGACTTACATGATTTACAACAACATATAATTTGAGAAATTACTATTTTTAGAAACTTTCTATTTTTAGACTACACTATTAAGTTCTGAAGGAGAAAAATACACTAAGCATATCTCTATGCCATCTCATCATGTTTTTCTCATTCTTATCATTCAAACAGTTCAAATGGGGAGTCAAATGGAACTATAATTCAAATGTTATGGCTTTCAAAAGTTCTGTCACCAATTAGGGTAGAACCGTCGCCCAAATTTCTCCCCTAAAGTATTGCCCAGATCATTCCTCCTCCTTGATAATAAATCATCCCTATTGCATTAATATTCCTCATCAAGTATATTAGTTGTGTCTTGATTTATTTAATAAACTTTTTTTCTTTTGCTACCTTAGATCTCCCATGAGGTGTGTATTCCATGGTGGAGAATGGAATAGCTACATCAATTGGTGCCATGGGTTGGAACCCAAAGCATACATGGAATGAATTGTGCTTGGTTAAATTGTGTAGGGCTTGATTATGTCCATGTTTTATGAAAAAAATCCTCTCATCCCATGTGCATGGATGTTTAGGGTGATACATCTGAAACATGTGACCAATCAAGTGGTTCACCACTTTTGTCTGACCATCAGTCTATGAATGGAAGGCCATGGACTTTATCATCTCGGTATCCATCATCTAGTAGTGAAGTGAAACTCCCATAGGTGACTTTAATAATTCATTATAGTCTCTTGTGGTTTGACCGATTTTCTTCTGTTGTGTTGATTATGTAGTCAAGGCTGCAATATCAACCTTCTTGAATTTTTATGGTTTGACCACCATGATAACCAATCTCTTACAATTTTGGGAACTAATCAAGAATATAGATGTGGGAGGTGGTCTCTCTGGTACCTTATAACACCATGTTCCAAGAGTGAGGTTGATATTTTAGGTTCTTGATTCATAGATGCCATGTTGATCATACATGAATGGATGACCAATGAGTATATTGAAAACATCCAGATTGACCACATCACATAGGACCTCATCTTGGAAAGGTTTTATTTCATATAAAATATGACATTGGTGGGTGACATGAAGGTCTCTCCCTAGGCTCAACCATATAATATTGCACGGCTTTGGATGAGGCTTCATGGACAGATTTAGACTTTACACAACATTAGCAGAGATTAAATTGTTTTGACTCCCACTATAAAAAATGAAATGTAGAGGCTTACCTTTAACCCATAACTTAGAGTGAAAGAACCTTTTCTTGTCATCTGGCCTTTCCTCACAGGTTTATGATGAAACAATGATGGTATTGGGCTCATCATCTATAATCTCTTCTTCATCCTATTCAAATGTAAGGTGAGTATGAGGTAGAGCAGTAGATATTGTGGATTGTGACTCAAAAAGTAGGGACATGATGGATCAACATTCTTATTTGGAGTGGGTTCTAGTTTTATATTAATCACACAATTTCCCAATCTTTCCCTTCTAGGGTTGCTTATCTTAGAATTATCTTTGCTTCTAATTTTGACCTCGTGTTTGACCTTCTTTGTCACTTTTCCATTTCGAAGGCTGACTCCAAGTTTTTTTTCTTTCATGCTTCTACTCAATCTTCATCATGAACTTGTATTTGTCGCCTGAAGTGTTACTTGGATCATTCCTCCCTCCTTGAGAAATAATGGTCCCATTACATCAATATTACTCATCAATATTGGTAGTCAATATTGGTAGTTATATCTTGATTTATTTAATAAATGTTGTTGCTTTTATTGCCTCAGATCTCCCACAAGATGTGTATTCCATGGTGTATAATGGAATGGTTACATCAATTGATGCCATGGGTTGGAACCTGAAGCATACATGGAATGGACCATGCCTGCTGTAGTTGTGTAGCGCCTGATTGTGTCCATATTGTATGAAAAAAATTCCCTCATCCCATGTGCATGGATGTTTAGGGTGATACATCCAAGGTATGTGAATAATCAAGTGGTTCACCACTTTTGTTTGACCATTAATTTGTGAATGGAAGGTCATGGACTTCATCAGCTTGGTATCCATCATTCTTGTAGTGAATTGAAACACCCATGGGTGACTTGAATAGGTCATCATATTCTCCCATGGTTTGGCCCATCTGTTTCTATTATTGTGTTGATTTGTAGTCAGGGCTACAATATTGACCTTCTTGAATTTTTATGATTTGACCACCATGAGAACCAATCTCTTACATTTTTGGGTACCGATCAAAGAGACAGATGTGGGAGGTGGTACTTTTGGTACATTGTAGCAAGCATTCCAAGAGTGAGGGTGATCCTTCAAGTTCTCAATTCAGAGATTCCATGTCGATCACACATGAATGGCTGACCAAAGAATACATCGCAAACATCTAGATTGACCTCATCTTGGAAATGTTTTATTGCATATGAAATAAGATATTGGTGAGTGACATGAAGGTCTCTCCCTGGGCTCAACCATCTAATACTGTATGGCTTTGAGTGAGGTTTCATGGACAGATTTAGACTTTTCAAAACATTAGCTAAGATTAAATTCTTGACTCCCACTATCAAGAATAAAATGCAAAGGCTTACCTTCCACCTATAACTTAGAGTGAAAGAAAATTTCCTTGTCATCTGGCCTTTGCTCATAGTTATATGATAAATCAATGATGGCATCAAGCTCAGCATCTACAATCTCATATTCCTCCTCTTCGATTGTATGGTGTATATGAGGCAGAGTAGTAGATGTTGTGGATTGTGACACAAAATGCATGGACTTGATGGCTCGACATTCTTCTTTGGAGTGGGTTTCAATTTTTTGGTAATCTCACCATTTTATAGTCTTTCCCTTTTGGGGTTTCTTATCTTGAAATTCCTTTTTATTCCAATTTTAACATTGTGTTTGACATTTTTATCACTTTTCCATTTTGAAGGCTAACTCCAAGTTTTCTTTCTTTCATGCTTTTGCTCAATCTTCACCATGAACTTGTACGCTTCATTGAGGATTTCCAAATTTAAGAGTTCTATTTCCCCTATATGTACCACTGTAGTGCACCATAGTATTTGAGAACCTTATGTTTCTCAATTTTTTGGATGCCCAATCTCATAGATAGAGAACCAAAAATGTCAGTGTAATCTTGAATAGACTGTTCCTTACCTTAGTGAAGTTGTTTCCAGTGTGTACATAGATCATCATAGGGTCCAATGGGGTAGTATTTTTCCTTTACAACTTCTATAAAATCATCTCAGGTAGGTTCCACCTCAAAACCAATATCATCTGTATTGAACCTCTTCTTGTACACTTTCCATCATTTTTTAATAGGCAATTATGCTTTCAAAAGATCAAAAGTGATTTTCTCTTCATCGGTGAATTTATTTATAGAAAAATAGGAAGACAATTCATGTCACCAATTTTCTACTACATTAGCATTGATTTTTCTTTCAAATGTAGGGATATCAAAATTACCCTGAACATTGAAGGGTGTTGGGGCACTGAAAAGATGTGGAGGTGCAAATGAGGAGCCATAATTTTTCATCAAAATCTATTGAAGAATTTGGGTGAACTATTGTAGCATCTGTGCTTGCTTCTACTGGAGGGCTTCATTCATGATTTCCTTGAAAGGATCAGATGTTTTGCTATTGTCTATCATTTAAGTTCATGTGAAGTGAATAGGTGGACAGTCTACAGGATCTATTTTTTTCCACCAAAGCTTCTTATAGCTTGACGTCATGCTTGGGACCATACACTCTCAAGACAAACTGCTCTGATACCACTGATCCAAAACTCAAAACATTTAGTTGAAAGATATTTCAAGAACACAAAAATAATAATGTTATTTTTGAGAAGAGATGTTTTATTGCTCATAAATTATAGATACAAACATATGCCTATCTTTGGAAAGAGATGTATGATCTCTTTCTTGGGCTACATCTTTATTTATATCTATTTTGAAGGCATGGGGATGGTGTGTAAGGTCACAAATATCAAGGGAGATGAAGTGGTTAGACATCCATGATTTACAAAAACATAGAATTTGAAAAATTACTATTTTTAAAAACTTTCTCCTTTTAGATAACACTATTAAAATTGAAATTTTAGGCACTTATATCAGTTTTTCAAGGTTTAAAAACCATCAAACATAGTTTTTTGTCATCTCATCACATTTTTCCCATTTTCATCTTTCCAATGGTTCAAACGGAGAGTCAAACAAAGCTATGATTCAAAAATTATGGCTCCTGAAAGATCTGCCACCAATTAGGGTAGAATTGTCACCCAAATTTATCACCTGAAGTGTTGCTGGATCAACTATATGAATTGAAACACATCAAATTCTAGAAAACTAATAAACTTTTCTTATTTAATTCATGCAAAATGAAGCAATATTTATACAATATAGATGACTGAAAATAGCTAACTATCTAGCGTTATGGGAGGAATTTGATATTATCTAATACCAATATTAATAATGTAATATTTATCACTAACATTCCCCCCCTTATTACATTATTTTTACACACATCATATTCCTGATAGCTGACCCCCTTTATTTCAAACATGGTAAAAAGTTTTTACTTTCTCCGCGTAGCCTACTCACTTTCTGAGGTGGCATGCCATCTTTGTGGCTTCATGGTCTTGGTGTCACCTTGGTTTTTCCTTGTAGGGTTACCACCAATCTGAAAGTGACAAGAGTACATCTCTCTGCTTAATACCTTTGTTGGTTTCTTGGATTATCACAAACCCATATGGTTTTTTGTTGCAGGTTGACCACGAACCTGGAGGTGGTAAGAAGTTTTGATCACTTCAGTGGTTTCTCATATTTCCACAAACCTTTTTCTAAAAACCAAACGCTACTTTAGTGATTTTATTTCCCATAATGTTCTTCATCAGGGGGTACCAAATAGAAAAATAATGCTTGAAAATAACACTTCTTAATAAAAACACACAATGTATAAAAACAAAATATGAGGACTAAGTCCCCATCACCTTTTGTAGCCTATATACGCAATTGTTGCCACTCAATCTCCCATATCATAGATATTTGCCACTGCCACTGGCGATCATCCTTCGCATAGTCGATTTGGCACAAAACATGCCACATTGAAAAAGAGAAAAACACACCACACCACACAAACTATCACTATAGCAGTGATGCAACCCTGTCGTAGGCGACTCACGAGAGGACGCCAATTATCCTCTAGTCTCCAATATCAAAAGCTACTTACTCATATGATGTGTCGATGAAGTTCAACCTTTGCATACCTTTTTTGAAAACAAAATGCTTCTACATACACATTGACGCATATGACTCGAGACATAAGATTTGTCTGATAATACATCTATACAAAAGATTTTTGACTTTGAAAATATGATGACATACAATATTCAAATGATTCAATTTTGATATTTTTAGCTTTTGATAATAACTTAATAAAAATACTATTGACTTATTATTTAATAAAAATAACCTAAAGACTAATAAAATATTTTTAAACATGACTTTGAGCATAATGACTTGACAACTTTGAGTTTTTGACCAATAACAAATAACTTACTAAGCAATGACACCATAAAAGTGCATAATAAAATCTTACTACTTAAATTGATCTAAGGAACAGAGCAATATAAAACTAAACTAAAAAAGTAAATGACATGACTCAAAAATTAAATACAACTCAAACCTAAAATGACCAACGAATAATAATAAATACTAACTAGACTTGGCATGAAGAACAAAAAAATAGCTAGATGCAAAACAAAAATTGAGACCCACGATCCAATGGACACGCTTCTGACTCAATAACCAGCTATTCAAACACCACGTTTCTGCTCTTTTGTAATGAGATCACACCAGAAAAGGTTGCATAAGGATATGCGCATGGATGGAGCTGATGTTGTGAATTAAAAATTCCCTCCACAAACTCGGTATAGAATTGAATGCAAATCTTAAGAGACTACATGAAAACTGGGAATATCTAATAGAGCTGCACCGTTATTGCATGGGTCATGACTGCCATACATACATGGAGAGCAAATCGAAGCATATACATGCAACAAGTATTTCTATTTGCAAGAGATAAGGCTTAGATTGAATAGTGTACAAGTCTAGAATGATGAACAAGGTCGTGGCAGTATATAACTGATCACAAATCATGTAAGTCAAAGATAGAAACCTACCGATGACGATGGATAGCAAATGATATGGTCTAACTCTTATATCGACAAGTGAGGAAGATCAAAAATACACCCTTGCTCCTCAGCTGAACGAAATATTGCTTCAACAACAGATAAATTGTTATTACTCCATTCTATCTTCTGGATTCAACGCATACAGTTTGAAAATTGAACAGGATGTATGATCTCGGTTGTTTCAATCACATATTCAATGACAATAGACTCATATCTTATAATGCAAGAGCACAGACCAGCGAGGAACACAAGAAATACACTAAATTTTACGTTATATACTAACAATACTAATTAAAAATTCCTCCTTCATTATTCAGGGAAATAAATAGACTAATGTGCCCATGAAATTATTAAAAATGCAGTCTTTCCATCACAGAAATCCCCCTCCCCACTCTGATACCAAACTTTTAGCAAATTGATGAACTTTTCTTGTTTTATTCATGCAAAATGAAGCAGTATATATACAATATAGACTGAAAATAGCTAACTATTTAGTGCTATGGGAGGAATTCGGTACTATCTAATAGCAATATTAATAATTAATAATGTAATATTTATCGCTAACATCAAGGATTATGTTATTGAATTTAATAGAGCATATAGATGTTTAATAACGTTAAAAAAACTCAATAATTTACTAAAATTTTATTATATGTTTTATATAACAATTTATCTAAACTTTATTAGATTGTATATAACAAAGGTATTGTACATTATATTCTATCTCTATACATTTAAGTAGCTTTATTACATTGTATATAACAAAACTATTGCACATTATATTATATCTCTATACATTTAAGTGGCCATCATGAGTTAATTGTAATTTAAAAATTAAAGAAAATAAATATCTATTATCTTTTTAAAAATTACATAATAATAAAAATATATAAAATTAAATATTTAAAAAATAAACAAACTATTCAATTTAATTGATCTAAAATAATATTTAGTATGGTATTAAATTTAAATTGGAATATTTTTATTCAAAAATAGATATACATTAGTGTTTAAAAATACAAATGGGAAGAGGGAAAAAATACATGTATAACAGTGAGAGTCATAAATATTGAATTTATTTTTGGTGATGGTTTGGTTTTCTTACCATTGTTAATGTAATATTTTTTAATCCTTAATATGACAGTAGAGACTGAAAAGGGATAATTTTTATAGCTCAATGGCCATAGACTAGAGTAGAGGCATGCAATTATCATCATGTCTATTTTTTAATAAGTTTTTTATTGGAAACGCTTAGTTTGCAAAAGTGAGAATAGAAATTAAATAGGGATTTGGTGGCTAAGTGGCAGACATAGAAGTTTTATAGCTAAATAAATTTAGTTAATTACATTCATT
Organism: Torreya grandis; assembly: GCA_037957365.1. Lineage (NCBI taxonomy): Eukaryota > Viridiplantae > Streptophyta > Pinopsida > Cupressales > Taxaceae > Torreya > Torreya grandis. Next base: position 3,287,335 of record JARHVA010000021.1, on the reverse strand, counting down.
ATATTATTCCATTGGTAATAAATATGTGATGCAAAAATGGCATATATATTTTTTTTCATCACTGTTGAAGCCATTGTGCAATTTTTGTTTTTGCATAGAAAACCATTCATTTTTGCATAACACATAGATGGGAATGTAACCATTGAGAGGAAGGTTAGGGATTCTACTAAAACAAATTAATTTTATAGATAATATAATGGAAAAGAGGCACATACCCCATTTATAAATGGATCTACCTAGTAGATAAAACCAAGAGAGACCAAATAAGCCTCCACGAGGATATACGAAGATAAGAAGAAACCTAGAAATCAAAGCAACCACAAACCCAACAAGAAAGCTATAAGAGAGAAGATTAAAGAACTAAAGTCCAGAATAAACACATTTCAAATCAATGTAGGAGTGCTAGATAGAAGCACCACTAATAAACCACTCCCAAAATTAGGAATATGACAACATTTATATGCATTGGTCACTACAATACACACTCCAAACATTAGGCCAACAATTCCATTAACATCAACTTAAATAATAGGGAATTTATCATGGGGTCAAGTATTTTATTATTAATTATATGCATTATTACCAGGGACATGGTCCATCACACTAACAATATTCATTAGGAGAAGGTGAAGTTCTTCAAAGTTAGCCAAAAAATCCACTTGAGAGCTACTCTAAAAAAATGAATGAAATGGAAGATGTATTGAATGATTGAATTGAGATTTCACTGATTAGCTATTTTAATTTTAACTATGTTGATGATCAAGAGAGAGTTACCTAAGTCCATAAATAATTTCTCAAATTTTGAATAAATGGTAGTTCTCAAACCAGAGAGAAGAGCTAGAGCTTTAACCACATTGTTAAAATACCAAGGAATGGTGAAGCAAATACATGAAATCACTTATCCCAAATTATATTTGAAGATGCCTCCTCCATAACAATTACTTAGTTTACCTTTGGGCACCCCATCAAAATTTAGCTTGAGATAAATTTATGTCATATGGGTAATTTATGATTTAATTGAAGAATTTATAAACATCATTCTTAGTAACAAATAATTTTATAATTATATTATCTATTACTAAGAATGATGTTCATCAATAAGATGGTGAATAACATAAACCCTGATCACCTTGGCTCAATGGCAAATAATGCAAGCCCTAATCACCTTGGCTCAGTGATGGCATCCCTTTACATGGTGATGGAGGCATATAAGCATATGAATGAAGGTAGAGTGGTCTCATACTCTTTCCTGGATGTAACTAAAGATAATCATAAGCAAAGGGCTCTGTTATTAGATAGTGGGAAGAAGAGAGCTACCGACACTAAAATTGGAGTCATCATAGTTGAGAGTGGCTAAGGAAAGGAGGTCATTGGGCATTTTTAATTGAATGGTGGTAGCTATAGCATAGATCAAAGGTTATTGGATTAAAATCCTAGATATGAGGTAACTAGTCAAATCCCAAGATGTACAGGACATTTGAATTTATGGAATACATTAGGTTTGGTAGATTAGCCTGAGATTTTGATAATAGAAGGATAGAAGTAGGGGAGGGTTGAACCAATGAAATTAGAGATAAGGACTCAGTCTAGACTTGGAGATTATAAAATAGGATAGGTATCAGGTGGAATATCATTTGCAAAAGCTATAGGAAGATGCAAAATCTCCCCTGTGATTCCATCTAAGGATACCCCTATTATTCTATTTGATAAATAAGAGATTGAAGATATTACTATGAGGGAACAATGGATAACTATGTAAGGACAAATTTGTAAATTTTAAGGGTTTTGGTCGACTCTGCTAGCTTTACATGAGTGGATCTCAACTTGATGACAATCTAGGGTGGAAAGTAAAATACAGATACATCCTTATTCTAGAGGATTTTTTATTCTAATTTTTAATTATGTAGCAGATAAAGAGGTTATTCTTAATGACATGATTTGGTACTTGGATAAACACACTCTATTGGTGAAACCCTAGCATCTAGATTTTAATTCCCAAACTAAAATTTTTAATTCCAAAACAATTTGGATTAGGCTTCAAAATCTTCCTTACCAGTTTTGGGATGATTTGGTGTTTTCTGCCATTGAAAACATAATGGGTAATTTTTGGACCACTAACAAATTAATTATTGTTAAAGGGCATTCCACATATGCCCATACTTTGGTTTATGAAGATTTTTCTAAATATTTACCTTCTCAATTAGAATTGTGGATGGGGGAGAAAAAATTGATGCAATCCCTAGAATATGAAGGTATCCTTTTTAGGTGCATAAGATGCTTCAAAATAGGGCATCTTATAAATGATTTCCCTAGTTTCAAATTCAATAAGATGGTATCATGGTAAAAAAATGAAAAAAATGAACATAATATGGTTCTAGCTACAAATGATAGTGAAAGTGATAATGAGGGATCGAAATCAGATATCCCCTTGGAAGAAGAGGATTAGATTCATAAAAATAAAACTCTATGTTGTGAGTTAATGACTAAGGAGGGGGGACATTTTGTTACATGAGAAGACTAATGGAAATTTAGATATTAGATCAGATCCATCATCCTAGTCCCTATTCAAAGACAAGGCATGTTTGACTTAGTGTGAACATAGAATCAACTAGAAATTTTGGAAATTTCCATCCCCATATTACCAAACTCTGAGGAGGAAGGAGAATGGAAAATTGTTAGCAATAGAAAGAAAGGCAAAGGTAAAAAATGTTTAAAACCCATCATAATGTCTCTCATATCTAACAAATAAAATCTCATGGGAGACTCCTAGTTCCTCTCTTTATTGTTTTGTTTTTTTGTTTGTGCAGTAACTATTGTTGAAAATCTTGGCATTTGTGGCAATTCTCTTGTTGAATTTTAGTTGTTCTTTGGTTTATTTTCTTTAGTATTTTACATCAAGTGTATTGTTATATTTAGTTGGTGTGGTCTCAACTTTGTGCTTTTCTTATAGAGTAAGGGTCCCTGGCTCAAAAAAACTACCCTATATCCTTAATAAAAAACTATTATAATTATAAATATTTAAAATGGATTTTTGAAATGGTTTTGAATCAATATGTTGGTTTATTTATATGTAAATGAAGTAATTGATACCAATATACAATTGAAAGTGTTATAATAATTAATGAATAATAGTTAATATAAAATGACATATCTTAAATACGTAGGAAAAAAATCTTATTTTAAAATAAATAATACAAAGTAAGAAAAAAATTATATTTCTCTATTTTTTTGTTATATACCAATATTAGAAAAGTTATAGTTGTTGAAAATGTTGTGGAACACATAATGCTCTCAATCGTTTCTCTTTTGATTTTTGAAGAACTACATATTTACTATATTTCATTCTTGTAAAGTGATCAACTGTAATTGTAGGGGAGATGTGTATGTCATAGATTGAGCGTACTTTTGATACAATAGAGAATGTTAGACCTTGATAATCAATGTTACCTATATCAATTCTTAATTTTTTGAGAGTCATTCCTTGTGCTTTATGTTTGGTCATACCCCATGCTATTTTAATATGCATCTGGTGATGATAACCTCAAGTAATGTGATGAATTGGCAGATGTGTAGGATTACAATTATCCCATGGGGGACTAGAGTATTTTATGAATTCAAAAACTACATATATGGGTAGGGAAGGTGGATTCAAATCTAAATTTTAGATAATGTGAATAATTTCCCCATAGTTCCATTAAGTAATCCTAATTTCACCTATAAAATGGATGTTAACATTTTTTTTTTTCATTTACATAGAAGCACGATAGGTGTGAATTAAGTTTGATTATGGTTAGGTGTATTTATTTACCTACTTTTTTTGGCTCTACATATTATGATTGGGTTATTTAATGATTTTAACATTTTTTTATTATGCATTATTACCAATATGTTAGTTGCATACAAATGTGTTAAGCTTTTTAAAATTTTCTTGTTCTTCTAGAGATATGAATGGTGTTATTCTTGATGTTTGAATATTCTACGGTTCCTCTATTGGGTTTACATTTCTTATGTTGGTTAATAAATTTTTGAATAGAAGCTACATTTTTGTGCATCCTTGTTGACAAAAGTTTATTTTTAATATTATAACTATGTCAAATGTTTGCCATAATATATGACCAAAATACTTCCTTGCATACATTGGAATGTCATTTATAGGTGGAACCTGCCCCAAGTCTCTAACAAGTATAATTGAGTAGCTACCAGAGTCCTTGTTATTGTTTTGAGGAAATGCCTTACATAATCATTTATTTCTTTTGATGAGCATTTTTGGCCCTATGAAGCTCAATTCATCTATGAGTACATATTTGATGTCTCATTTTTTATTTAAAATTTTTTAGTGCTTGTCCTTCAAGTGTTTCATTTCTTCGATAGGAATGTGGATCCTTAAATGTATTATTGATGCATTTATGTTAAATGTTGTGACTCTAGTTAGAGAGAGGAGAAGTAGGGGAGAATTGATTATTATTGGAAGTCTATTTAGGCTATGTTTGATGTTGCTTATCAAGTAAGATTTATATATACCATTTGTTCCTTGTATACTACTTTACAGTGGTGTATCTTGTGTCCTTTGGGCATTCTACTGAAGGTTATCTACTGGTTAGTTTATAGCTCATTTGGCATCAGTGTGCTTACATATCTTGTATATCTACATCTTTGATAACTTATCATTGTAAATCTATAAATTGTTGTGAAGTTATTTTTAGGATGAATACTAACTAAAAAAGATTCAAGTTGTGGTTTTTATCGAAGTCATGAATCCCAAACATGTTAATGTCATTTATCTAAGTGGTACCTGATGGGTGTGTGTAGGATAAGATTTCACATTCATGTTTATATGTACTTTTCTAAAAAATCCTTATATTAAACGTTTTAATTTAAAAAAATTAAAGCTATTTTTCAATTAATAATAAAAAACAATGAAAGTTTTAAAATAGATTATGGCAGATTAAGTATTTTATGTTTTTAGGCTTTAGCAAAGGAAAAGAGGGGACCAAAAAGAGGTGTCACCATTTGAGGAAGAAACCAGATAGAAATTTAGGGTTTGGGCATTGCCATAGAACACTAAAAAAAATGACTAAGTCAATAAAACAAAGCTATTATGATGCTCTTAGCAAGGAGATGACCAATCTATATGGTTCCTCCAATATATAGCATCATGTTTGCAATGAGAAGAAATGTTGACCAGGAGAACCAAAAAAAAATCCTTTCACTAGTCATAAAAGACCCAATTGTAGGTTGTGAGACTCCACACAGGTCCAAATATAGGTCATAGGATATAAAGAAGCATGAACCAAAAAACACCAAGCTATGGATGTGCTTTGGAAGAACTAGACAACATAAGAGGCCAATAGATAGGCCATAGAGACACACAAATGAATTAAACATCCACTGCATGTAAGGATAAGAAGAGAGGTTTGTTAGGAGGGTGACTAGGGCCTGGTGGGATGTGAATCTATATGCAAGTCCTAGACCAAGGTGCTAGAGTAGTATGCAGGCCATGAGGTCTTCAAAAATGGGCCATATAAACCCTTGAAAAATATTTAATAGGTTTCATGGGTTCTTAGGAAATGATGAAAGTGGATAGTGAATTTACCAAGGTCCACTCACTGGTCAAACACTAGAAATCACCCCTCTTCTATTGATCAATCATCCTTTGATCAAAGTTCGTGCTATTTCAGTGGCCAACGTAGTGGTGAAGAGGCAATAAAAGAGAATCAACAGCCACTACTTATTTCAGTGGTGAAAAGGTAGTATTGAGAGGATGCCTTCTAAGTGGGTGTTGGGTGAGGCAGGTTGTGCCTTGTAAAGGCTCTCATAAAGATGAAGTAAATAACAAAGATTTTCCCCTCTAATCTCTACCAAATCAACCACATCTACAATAAATCAAATTAACCACATCTACAATAAACCCTTCAAATTGCCATCCTCAAATCAACCAAATCTATGAAATCAACCATATGTGCAAAAATCCCTCTAAACTACCAATGTAGAAGCATGTAAATTATAATAGAATAATATACAAATCCCTCTTAATAAATTCAAAAGAATACAAAAATAGAAATCAAATAGAAATTGATACTCATTACCAAAACCTAATGCTCTAATACTATGTCAGAATAGGCTAGTAAGTGATCCTCTAGTAGAATGAGCACATAAGTAATTCTATAAATTAATGATGACCTTGTATTCAAAAACATGCAAGAAGATGTGCAATAATTGCCTTATGTATTAGATGCTTTGTTTACCAATTATCTGTTTGGCACTATGTTGTTCCCAAAAATGTCACTCATTTTTGGAATAACATATGAGTTATTTTGGTCCTGCAAGACCAAATTTGTCTCTTCCCTTTTCAAAATTTGTTCTGAGCTTTCAATTTCCCCACTTTTCAAGCTCTTTCATGAAAGGGACGCACTGGTTTAATAGGTTCAAAGGCTTCTACAGGCAAGTTCAATTAAACGGATCAAGTTTCCAACACTTAGACGCCTTTCAAGGCTAGTTCAAGCACCAAACAATAGTGACGTCCCCGCAGACACAAATTTAGGTTCCTCCCAAACTTTTCTCAAGATCTAGCAGACACTGCCAAGTGTCATCTACCGAGCCCCTCTATACTTTGTTTCTAAAAGAAGCGGATGGTGCCCCTTGTCCTTGATGAAGCTAGATGAAAGCCACCACGTGTTGACATCCATGATTCCTTCCTTTTGTTTCACTATTTTTGAGTAAGGACTAAGGTGGGCCCCAAGTGAATGGCTAAAGTAAGTGGAACGCACCAAGTGTTGGTGTGCGAAGCTTCAAGTTTATTATAAGTCTCAAGGCTTCTTTCGATAAGCGTCCCTCAGAGTTCGGTAAAAACCACCATGTGTCATCTTCCACATGACTCTCAAAAGACATCTGGACCATGCCACGTGTCTCCTGCAAGGCTCAACAGAAGTCAACAAGTGTCAATGTCTGTAGCTTCTCCCTTTGATCTCTATAGTGTCTCTCAAGCTCTACGGAGACCACCACATGTTTGCATCCACAATTTCTCTTAAAGCTTCACTCTACGTGTGGAAGGTGACAAGTGGCAACTATAAAACATGCCACGTGTCCCTATTTAAACGTAGTGGATGCTGCCATGTGTCCATGTTTAAAAGTAGAAAAATCCACCACATGTCTTTGCTTGTTTCACAGTGGATGCTACCACGTGTCACCTGTTGAGATTGGCAAAAAATTGACTAAGGCAAAGCCAAAGGACAAACAGCCCTTGCAGAGGGTAGGTAAGGAGTAGATGGATTGTTGCAAAAACCTGAAGGATCGTCTCAAGCTTGAACAAGTTCTTATGGAGGGCACAGTTCTCTTTCAAGAAAAGAACATGGTAGAATGGTTAAGGCAAGAATCCTTTAAACTTTTTGTCTAAAGGAATTCACTCAGGAAGAAACCCTGACAAAAAATTCATCAAGGAAATAAAAGCCTGAAATATGCCACGTGTCCCTTTCAAAGTGCAGTGAAAGTCACCACGTGTCACTAGTTAACTTCAACAGAACGTGCCACATGTCAAAGATGGAGTGATCCCAATACAAAGGTGTAGATCCAAGGAAAGAATTCCTTCGAACAAATTATCTAATGGAATTCCTTCGAACATTTTATCTGAAGGAAATAAAGAGATGATAGACCTCCAAAGGAGTTAAATCTTGAAGGTCACCCGAAAGATCCTAAAGGGTAGGTACCCTTGCAGAACACACTTGACACTCAAAAAATGAATTGTCTTTCAAAACCTTGAAGGTTAGTTTCCCCATGGGAAAGATCAAGCCTCAAAATGCCATGAAAGCTGCCAAGTGTCATCTGTCGAGACATAGTTTCTAACAAGTTTCAAAGCTATAGAATGTGCCACGTGTTACATCAAAGCTCTGTGGAGACTACCACATGTCATCTTCCATAGGACTCTCAAAAATGCTCCCAAAGTTTTTAAATGGAGCGGATGTTACCACGTGTCCCGTTCTAAGATCAACAGAGTGCGACAAGAATCTTTGTCCACGTGGACCCAAAAGAGTCTACAATATTTCTAGAGTGTAGCAGAAGCCACCATGTGTCACTTTCTGTAGGATTCTTAAAAAGACCTCTAAAGCTCAGTGGATGCTGCCATGTGTCCTTGTCTATTTCACAAGCAGAATGTGCCACGTGCCAAAGACACAGAGTGAAGGGAATAAATAAACATAGCCCATTGGAGAAATTAAATCCCAAAGGCCACTTGGACCATTGAATTAGTGAACCAGTGGTAGCCTCGGAGACGTCAAATTGAAGATGATGGAATACCTGTTAACATTTGAATATAGCACAAAATCTAAAAAGTAGCTAAAAAGGGGGCCTGAGAGCCCTAATTACTACAAGGTGGAGAAAATAACACAAAAGATCTGGAGTATCAACACAGTGTTTAGATCTAATCGATCTCTTGAGCCTTTAAACGTTGAGGCAGATTTCTCAAGCCCTTAAAAGACATGACATGTTCGTCTCCTCAGGAATAAAGGCAAAATGAACAACTATGCATACATTAGAGGGAACTAACAAGATCATCCAATTTTAGGAGAGGATAGTTGAGTTAAAATGGCGCACCATAGTAAAGGCAGTCACCTCGTTCCATCACACCCGCTTGACAGAACTGAAAGTGCATTCAAGGCATTGAATGTGCATCATGAGCTGTTCCATGGGACAAATGCGCCAAACCTCTCTTGACCTCTATATATTGTAATCTCTTTGATTGTTTTAAGGAGCTTCCCGGTTGTAGAAGCAAAACTATGCCCAAATTAAAAGGCATTTACTGAGACTTTGAGCTCAGATTGTTAATCATATTTCTTCATTTGAATGAGAAAGCAAGTGACCTTTTCAGACTTTGTAATGTAAATAGCTTGTGTTATTTAGGGAATTGTTCATATGTCTTTTTCCTAGAAGCATTCTTGTTTATTTAATTTAACAAGTAGAACTAGTGGAAGTGATTAGGGTGGTGTCCTAAATACCAACTATGGGATGACTTTGTGCCCCCACAAGTACCTTCAGTGTGTTTTTATTTTCTTTTCCTATGTAAAGGACCTTGGGATGACTTTGTGCCCCCATTGTTCTTCGTATCTCTCTCTTTGGCAGTTGAGGTGGAGACTTTGTGCTACATCTTATATTTTTGGTTACTTTGTACCTTGGTTACCGGTTACTTGCTCCTTGAAAGAACTCCTGCTATTTCTTGCAAGAACACTTTTAAAAGAAGAGAAGTGCCTTCAGTGTTTCCCAGGATTTCTCCTCTATTTATTAGCATCATCTCTGAAAAAAGAGAGATGGATGGTTTGTCCTACCCCTGTGTCTTATTTTCTACTTATATATATAATATATAGCTCCGTATATTTAATTAGGAACCTCCCCTTGATGAGAGGAGAGATTTGTCCCCTTTTGATGTAGTAAACCTGCACATCTGGCCAACCAATCTCCCTATTGCTGTGGTGATAGGACCTATTTTGCTCACCAATTAGCTGGTTGACAAAATATTCACCAAACACACTACTCTACTCAACTCTAGTTAATTACAATAGCATGGTGAAGAGGAATATAAAGGAGTAGAGGGAGTTAACTCACTGAAGAACTTATGGTGGAACTGAGTGTAACTCACTATAAAACTCATAAGATAACTCACAGTAGTACTCAGTAGAACTCCAGATGAAACTCTAAGTGAAACTCATCCTCTCACTCACTTAACCTCTTATCACACCTAAATAAGCTAAAGCTACAAGTGTAGGAATTATGCATTTAATAAGTAAATGGAATAACTAATATTCTACACCAACATTTTCCTTTTCTCATATGTATTTTTAAACACTATTATATATCTACTTTTGAATAAAATTATTCCAATTTAAATTTAATATCATACTAAATATTATTTTACATCAATTAAATTGAATAGTTTGTTTATTTTTTAAATATTTTATTTTTTATTTTTTATTATTATGTTATTTTTTATTTTTATATTATTTTTTAAAGGATAATGGATATTTATTTTCATTAATCTTTTAAATTAAAATTTAATCATCATGGCCACTTAAATGTATAGACATATAATATAATGTGCAATAGCTTTGTTATATACAATGTAATCAAGTGTAGATAATTTTTTATGTCAAGCATATAATAAACTTTTAGTAAATTATTGAGTTTTTTAATTTTATTAAACATATGTATAGTCTATTAAATTGAAAAACATAATACTTGATGTGTTTCAAATCATATAGTTGCTTTATGTTTTTTATAATTATAAATTTTTAAATTTCCCAAATATTTAGTTATGTTTTTTTTAAGTTTGATTCTGTTTCAATAATTTTTATTTCATATTACCTAATAATTTATATTTATGTAAATAGTTTGATGATAATACATTTCTACCATCATCGACATTAAATATACTTTTTTAATCGAATTTAAATAATTTACTTTATTTTCATTAATCTTATAATCAAAAAAATATATAAGAAGAAATATGCCTTCACAATCCCAATGAATAAGCAAACTGAATGTTTCACTCCATGGAGAAAAAATTAAAAAAAGAACCAAAAATCATTTTGAGGTTTATAAGTTTGGGTATTATGAAGAAATTTTTTCAATATACACTGTAAAAATAATGTTGATAACTTTTGTCATAGTAAAAAATGTGTTCTATGGATATTAATTTTCCTACATTACAATCAATTGATGGACTCACTTTGATGTAGTCCGAAATGTTGGTTTTCAAATTGTCATGCAGGTTTCTAATTTATTTTATAATCCATTGATCTTTTAACCAATAACTTTTGTTTCAAGTTACAGCGTGAATAAAATCATGTTTCAACATGTTATAAATCTTTGTTCTTTGTTTCAGGGTTGAATAAAAAGTGCTTATTCTTAAAGACATATATAAGTTATAGAATGTCCTACATTCTCATAAGATCACATTTCATTTTAGTTTACGTTTTCTTTAGTATTATATCCTTATATTTATATATATTTACAACACAACAATAGTTCTTAATATTTAATGATTATCAATATATTTGAGATGTTATTTGTTCATTATTTTTTTTTGTAGATTCTGATTATAATATTAGATATTTTTTTAATTATTATTTGCTCATAGTTAATATTTTTCTCTTTAAAATCATTTTTTTTTTTAAACATGAGGAAAAAAAAAAATCATATTTTATAAGAAACTAATCTTTCCAATTTGTTATAACTAACAAATCTATTATGTAAGTAGTGTAATTATAAATTTATTATAGTCCATGAAAATATTTAATATTAATTTTTTTTTTAACATGGTTTTATTTATAGAAAAAAATGTATGAATTATAAAATATTTTATATTCTTAACTTTTTATTATTATTTTGTAATTTAGTACACCAACATTTTTTTAATATTTAAACATTATATGTAATATATAAATTCAATTAATATTTGAATATCATTAAAATGTTATTATTTAAATTTTTAGAAACTAATTTTTATATTTTATTTTTATTTTTATTTTACGAATAATTAACATCATGTAATTTAAAAACGAAACATTGATATATAATATTTGAACACTATAAGAATATGTCATATATAGTTTAATAATTATATTACTATTTTAAAAAAAAGTATACAGATTACTGTTCATATACTCATTTCGATCCTCTTTTGAACAATAAAGAACACACTTCTTACAGCTATCGATATTTGCATTTCACATCCTTAAAATGGCTAAGTTATATAAATTCAATGTGTACCTTTTACCGAATCTAACGGTGTGATTTTTTCTCAAGTTAAATTGAATAAAATGATAGGCGCGTGAATAATAGAGGGATATATATGCCAATGCAAAAGTGAGAAGAAATTCAACATTTGGAAAGAAGGAATAATAATAATAAATCTATCTATATTTCATTTATTCAAAATCTTATTCATTTATTCAAAATCTTGAAGACAACAGTCCGTCCCAAGTTCCGAAACTTAGTAAAGGGATACAATTACAATTACAATGAGCTTGCAAGCTCATTTATTTATTAAATTAATCAGAATTTATGTATCCAGCTAATATGTATAGATAATATGTTGGTTTCAAGTGGTGGAAGTGAAATTGAAGTTGGAGCAGGTGGTCCGCCTGCCAAATAATGTGGAGCTGAATCCAAGGCGAGAAGTAGCCAGATCAAACTGCAGTAGATTATCTTCTATCTGACGACCTCCTAATACTATTGTGGTTGTTGGATCTTCCCCTCCATCAACGATTCCAAGACACAACACTTGATCGCTAACCTGCACCATGGAATTTGCTCCGAAAATTCTCCAGATTGTGTTACTGTTCTGCAACACAAGGCCGATGGTGGGTACAGCGGGGCCGATTCTGGTGGGCGACACGGTCTTCGCATCGAAGCATGCATCAAACGGCTTCACAGCCCCGAAGCGAGAGATATTTCTGGCCTCTGCTTCTTTGACAAAAGCGTCACGGATGGCAGTGTAAACGGAGGTTGCCACAGTGGTGTAAGGAGCCACGGTGCTGAGCTTGGTGCCACCCTTGCCTTGGCTGTCGATCTTTAATTTGGCCGAGTCAAGAGCGATATTCTTTTCACCGACTTGGATGGCATTCACAGTAATAAAGTATTGGTTGGGAAGCAAGGTGTTTTTGACCAGGGGAGTGTAAGTGAGGCGCTGAGAAACGTCTGTCCCTGGAAGGAACACGTACGGCCCGTTGCCGAAGAAGACGGCACCGGGCGCGCTGCCTGACGGGAGACAAAGGGCGAATTTGCGATTGAAACTGAAGGCAGCGGATAATTGAGTGGGCAGAGCCACGCGACCTCTGCTCAGTCCTGCCATACCGGCAACTCCTTGCGCAAGCCCTTCCAAAAGGAAGGCCGGAGCGCAAGAAAAGGTGAAGAGGGGTACGGTAACCTTGGGGCCTGGATTTTTGCCGTCGGTGGAAGAGAGAGCCACCACGTCTTGGCCAATATCGGCGCTTGTTGCAGTTCGTGTGACGGTGTTCTCGGGGCTGACGCCGCAGGTATTGTTATTGCAGCCGGGTTCAGGAGGCGCATAGCATTCGCCACACCCGATGGATCCCGCTGCTGAGCAAACCGCGGAGCCGCAACGAGGGGGCCGGAAAGTGGAGGAGCTGTAGGATCCGTCTCGGCATTGCACCCACAGGAAGTCTCCCGTGATGTCTAATACAACACGTTCATTCTGCAGCGGAGTCTTCTGCTCAAGTTGAGTAACGTACTGAAGAGTTGCAGAGTCCCGAGTGACTTGCGCAACCAGAGCACTTGGCCGGGTTGTTGCCGCTTCCGAGATTAATGAAGCAGAGATCAAAACGAAAAGAAACAGAATTGAACGAGGCGACATGATTGCTGGTAATGATAGACAGACGGCAAGTGCGAATGGTATAAATAGGATATGGAAGGGTATTCTAGAATGCTACCGCTTACTGCCGTCGAATTTGACTTAGAATTTTTTGATAGGAAGCCAACTTGATAAGCTCAGACGCCTTTGTTTATTAAATTACATGTTCCGTCTCCGCGCGAACAAAGACCAGCTACAATCTTTGTCTTATTCCTATTGTGTATTAAATATATATTTTGACTTATTTTTCAGATGAGATCCATCAGTAAAAAAACAAAGGTATACAATCATAAATATTTTTTCCAAAAATAATTATATACAAATTTATTGATCCATGCTTTGAATCACCTCTCATAATAATTATATAAAAGCAACCCATAAGGTCTATGGTAGCAAGCTACCAACTTTAGCCTTTACCTTTTAAAAAAATTAATGTAGTTCTATGAATGGATAAATATTATATAAGGATAAATAGGACACTAGTCTCAATGAACAGATGGACAAAGATATTTTTTTATCTCGTTTGTATTTTACACATCATATTAGACATTAAATTAATAAGGATAAATATTACATCTGATCTCAAGTAATATGGTAGCAAATATTATATTTTTTTTAATCTTCTTAGTTATATTTTTTAACATTATTATATAACATAATATAATGCAGATATTAAATTAATAAAGATAAATATTACATTTGATCTCAGCTAATATGATAGCAAATAGATATACTTTTTATCTTCTTACTTATATTTTTTAACATTATTATATCACATAACATAATGATATTGAATCTAAATAAGGACCTTGGATAAATAATGGAATGATATTCATGGTTAGTTAAAAGATTTGGATTGTTTAGAGAAGAATTATTTAACATCGTTTTATTACCCAACTAAATTCATAAATAGGTACTTTCTACTCTTCCAAAAAAATAGAATGAGATAGAATTGGATTTATGTGATTAATTTTCTTGAACATGGATATATATGTTGCAGCTTATTTTAATGAAAGTTTGGAATAATTATGCATTCTGAATTATCAGATTTAAATAATTTAGATTAATAAGTTGAATTTCTAACTAGCCTTGCTATTTCTACTATCTAATTATTACAACAATGATAATTTGATATTTGACCTTATATTACTCCCATGTGTGTAACGGATTTTCCATCCTCTCGAAGAGATATTTAAGATTAAGTCAATATGAAATATTTAAATGAATGACTTTGGCTCTAATCATTGCAATGTTATTACAGGCCACTGATTATTAAATAGATTATCTTTTCATGTCCACTAAACAATATAAAATCATATTGAAGAATGATTTAATCTCTAAACACATTAGTATCTATTTCATATTGCACTTAAATTGATATTTTACTCAAAATTCAAGTCAATACCTATCCATTACTTATCATGAGTAAATATGTGATTTTATACTAAACAATTATAAGAGACCTTGTGAATATATTATAAATAATAAGGAGATGGACTTTCAAATATTTAGTAATCTAAGAATTACCTCAAAGTTTAAAGTATGATCTTAAAAGATAATGTCAAATATGATTTGGGTATAATAAGTTGTCGTTATCATGAACATTCATCTTGTAATTTATGTAGTGTTTAATTCATCTTAAATATCTATGAAATTAGAAATTAATTATGTCCATTAATGGGTTCAATCATTATTAATATGTTTATGAGTTACTTTAATTAACGACATGGATTAACTCGGCTTGAAAATATTTAATTTTTGAACCTTGCACCTTAGAAAAATGTGGTGAACCTTGCACCTTATCAAAATGTGGTGTCCATTCAATACCCACTATTTATTGTATTTGCATAGAAGGAAAAATTGGATTTCAAAGATTTGAAGCTCCAAACATATGCTAATGTAACATTCTTGTCTTATAACATGAATATATGACATGTTCTTCTAAGTTATCGATTCTATATAAACTAAAATTTGATAATTACTTTATTAAATTATGTAGAAAATCATTTTTTATAGAACAAGGAATAATCATGTATTATATTCTTGTTAAAAATTATGAATAGTTTTAAAGCATTTTTTAAATTATTGTATAAACATTAAGATTTCTTTGTTTGATATATATAATTTTTAGTTATTTGATATTTTATAAATATAATAGATATACTAATTGTAAGGCTTCACCTAAATTTACCCTAGTTTAGGTATATGGTTAAGTATCAATTGGGGTTGGGCTAGTTGTTATGTCATTATTCATGATTGTTGTCACACTTTATTTTATATATCCTTTCATAATAATTTATTGCATCACAGAAAAAGAGATAAATATTATTTTTATAATAATAATAATTGATTAATGCTTTTTTATTTCTATCTCTTCATACTACAAAGGTACCGCAATGAGTTTAGTGTGTATGCAGGAGGCATGTGTTTCTAAATGGATATTGAATTTATATACCAACTATGAGATGAGTTGGTTGGGCTTGCATTTAGTCCATTGGAGTGTCTTTTAAGTTGACATGCCAAAAGCAGGAGCTTCAACAAAGGATAGTTGCAATAAGCATAGATCCCAATAATAACTTGGCAATTAGGTTCATCTTATATTCATCCAAATGTATGACACATCAGATACTTTAGTCCTTTTGACCTTATGCCTATATGGCATAAACACAAAGGGACATTGTGGTGTATGAAGACCCATTTTACATGTGAAAATGAGAAATAATTAAAATAATAAGATAAAATGCTGAAAATAAATCACAACCAACAAAGTGAAATGTAGCTATAATGTGTAAATTAATCCTCATAGGCAGCCTAGTGGTGTCCACATCAAAATATTGTAGAAAAAATAATTAGGCCCCAATCAAAGCCACGATGGTCGGTAAAGATTAACATACAAGTGGGTTACTAATAGCCTAAATAAGGTGGTAGCCAATATTAACTAAACAAAAACCAAGACAAAAAATGTCACAAACTAGATCTAGAGGAATCATGATAGCTAGTAGAGAATGGACTGTAAGAAGCAACACAGATGCTCAACAACAAAAGTAAACATAGAGAAGATATAAAATTTCTAAAAGAAGATGCAAGTGCAGAAAAATTATTGAAGAGAATGGAGACTCCAACAATAAATGTCATCTTACCCTAAAGCCTATCGAAAAAAGTAAATGTGAGAAAAGGAAAACATGACTACAAGAAATGTTACAATCAACAAACAACATGGAACATAATCTCAAAATTAATGTGACTAGACCAAATTAGATCGAGCAATAAATGATAATAAGGACTCTCTGATGAAGGAAATAATAAATATGTAAAAGGTAGTCCTTCAAAGAAGGAGGCAAATCTCAAGATAGACAACTAGTTTGAAGAAAGGATCAAATAACATATTGTAATGTTAGATATCATATAAAGTTTTCTTAGAAAAAAATCACATTAATTAATGGGTGATGAACCTCTATTATAAGGCCTTGTAATGGCATGTGAGATTACAACATATAAATTCTCAACCAAATAGAGCTACCTTGGTGTAATGAATACTCAATTATGTCAGAAAATAAAGTTCACCTTGATATATTTAATTAAAGGAAATATTTGGAAACATTATTGAATTCATTGGACCTTAACTAGATCAGCTATGTACATTGTTTAGCTAACGAAAAGCTTTGGATCATTTTTGAAAGCTTTGTTGCTCAACCAAATTTAGATAATGCAATGGAGAATGTTACAACTATAGAGGATATAAAAACATGATTGATTCCTCATATTCACCCTATAAACTAGATACATACATCATGTTGGTGATCAGGTTGTTCATGGAACCAAATCATCTCATAACTAGTATCATTATGTGAACTTTATGAAACGTGTTGGTCAAGTAGACAATTTATGATAAACATGTGAATGTGTTCTAACTCTAATTTACTTGTGCAAATCCATGCTTAAGGAGAAGTAAAATTTCATAATGAGAAATGAATGCTATGAACATATTTATTTGTATTGCAATTAAATATGCTGATTTTTTGGGGGGGAAATTAGGTTTATTCACTATGTAGGTTATTGAATAAATCTACACTACCTACATATATGGAGATATCACTTTTTCCAATTCATTGAATAGCATAATACAATGATATTGAATCTAAATCTTAACCTTGGACAAATCATGGCACGATATTCTTGGTTACTTACAAGATTTAGATTGTTCAAAGAGGAATTATTTAGCTTCATCTAATTATGTAACTAAAGGCATAAATAAGTTATTTCTACACTTCCAAAGACTAGAATGAGCTATATTTAGATCTATGTGATTTATTTCCTTAGAAATGCATTCTTACATTACAATTTATTATTTGAAAGTTTAGAATAGTTGTGCATTTTGAATCATCACATTTAAATAGTTTACATTAATAAGTTGAATTTCTAACCAACCCTATTTGTTCTACTCTCTAAGTATATAAAAAAAGATAATTTGATATTTCACCTTATACCAACCTCCTATGTGTAATGGGATTTCCATCATGTTGAAGAATGATTTCATCTCTAAGCTCATTCTTATCTATTTTAAGTTACAATTAAATGGACATTTTATGAGAAATGGAAGCCAATAGCTATACATTCATGAGGAAATATGTGTTTTTAATGAACAATTGTAAGATACATTATGAATATATTATGAATAATAAGGATATGGACTTTAAAATATTTAATAATCTAAGAATTGCCTCAGAACTGAAAGGATGATTTTAAAAGAAAAAGTTAAATATGATTTGGGTATAATAAGTTTTGATTAGCAAGAACATGACAATTCATATTATAATTGACATAGTGTTTAATTTATCTTGAGAGTCTATGAAATAAATAACTATGTCCATCAAAGGATTCAATCATTATTAATGTGCTTGGGTGTCACGTGAAACAATGGCATGAATTAAATTGGATTGAAAATATTTAATTTAAATGTGATTAAAACTTCAATTAAGAAATACTAAAATTCTTTTATTAATTGGATCACAAAAATAAAAAATATGAATAATGTTTAATAGACTTACTTCTCATCCCTCAGATCCATTTAATTTGAGTTTTAAATTTTTATAATCAATAAACCCTAGAATAAATCTATATCTTAAATAAAAAGATAGGGAAACTTCCTAGCTTCCATTTGGTTACATTCACAACAAGGAGGTGGAGGGCTAGCTCTGTAAATTTTCTTCCCTCCATATTATTCATAAAAGCTTATTATTTCTTATTTTTATTTATTTATTTGCTAAGAAATAGATGAAGGTTTTTTTGTGGCATTTTTCAGTGTTTTATCATAGATTTAAAGTGAATTCTATCATTTTTACCTCTTATATTCTATCCTAAATGACAGGATATATTATGACGCTATATAAAATATTGTCTCAAAATCTTTGGATAATCATCTCCAAATCCTCCTTCCTATTACTATTTTAGAATAATAAGGTGGTTTTTATCCATAATAGACAAGTCTTAGATGGACTTGTTATTTTACACAATTTAATTTGCTCAAATAAATTAAAAAAGGAATTAATAATGACCATAAAACTTGATATAATCAAAGTGTATGACAGGGTTAATTTAGGTTTTTCTTTTAAAAATCCTTAGTTATTTTGATTTATTAGAGGCTTGGTGTGATTGGATCAATTATTGAATTTACACTCCTATGTTTTACGTTATTTTAAATGAAACCTAACTAGATTTCTCAATGTTTTAAGAGGTCTTCGATAAGGATATACTATTTCTCCCTACCTCTTCATCATCATGGTATAGGCTTTGGGTAGAGCCTTATCAAATAAAAAAATCTCTAAATATCATCTATGGCTTCAATATTACTGAAAATATAAACCTTTCTCATGGTCAGACTATACAAGATACAATTATGGAAAACTCTACATGCATTCAAGAAGATAGAATGTTGAAGAAACATTTATATTGTTATCGATTTGATTCATGTCCAGAGATTAAAATTTTTAACTCTAACATTATCTCCCTCCATAATTCACCCCAAAGATAAAATAAGATAAAACAAATTCTTGGATTTTATTCAGGGTATCTTCGTAGCAAATACTTGGGGATCACTCTCTTTGATGGGTCATTGATTTTTTTTGGGATAATATGACCAATAATTTTATAGAATAAACTAGATTTTTAGAAATGAAAAATGGCTATTTTTTAATATTACATTGATCCAAGCAACATTTCAAGTGATAATTCGGGTGACAGTCTACCCCAATTGATGGCGGAACTTCTAGGAGCTATAACTTTTGCAATGTAGCTCCAATCGACTCACCGTTTAAACCATTGGAAAGATAAGAATGAGGAGAATGTGGTGAGATGGCATGGATATCTACTCAATGGACTTTGACCTCAAAAAACCCAATGGAAGTTCCCTAATTTTTAATTTTAGTAGTGTAGTCTAAAAATAGTAAGTTTTTAAAAATAGTAATTCCTCGAATTCTGTATTATTTTAAATCATGAAAGTCAAACCACTTGATATCCATCAATATTGGTGACCTTCCACATCCTCTTCCTACCTTAAAAGTGTGTATAAATGAAGAGGTATCCCAAAAGGGAAATTAGACATCTCTTCTGAGAGATAAGCATATGTTTGGATTTGCAAATTTTGATGAATAAAATATCTCTTCTCAAAGATAGCATTATTTTTATTGTGTTTTTATTGTGTCTTGAATTATATTTCAACCAAATATTTTGAGTTTTGGATCAGTGGTATCAAAGTGGTTTGTTTTTAGAGTGTATGATCCCAAAGATGAGGTTAGATTACAAGAAGCTTGGGTGGAAAATAGAACCAGTAGACTATCCACCTATTCACTCCAAACAACCTCAAATGGTGGACAACACTGAGACATCTGATCCTTTCAAGGAAATGGTGAATGAAGCCCTCTAATAGAAGTAAGCACATATACTATAACAATTTGCCTAAATTCTCTAGCAAATCTCCATGGAAAATTCTAGCTCCTCATCTGCATCCCCACGTCATTCTAGTGCCCCAACACCCTTCAAGCTTCAGATGAATTTTGATATCCCTACATTTGAAGGCAAAATTAATCCTGATGTAGTAAAAAATTGGTTGGATCAATTGTCTTCATATTTTTTGGTAAATAAATTCACTGATAAAGAGAAGATCACTTTTGCTCTTTTGAAAGCATAATTACCTATAAAAAATTGGTGGGGAGTGTACAAGAAGAGATTTAGTATGGATGATATTGACCTTGATGTAGAACCTACCTAGGATGATTTCATAGAAGCTGTAAAGGAAGAATACTACCCCATTGGAGCATATGATGATTTGTATATAGAGTGGCAACAACTTCACCAAGGTAAGGAATAATCTGTTCAAGATTACACTGACATTTTTCATTCTCTATCTATAAGATTTGGCATCCAAAAAAGTGAGAAACATAAGGTTCTCAAATATCATGGTGGACTACAATGGTATATACAGGGGGAGATGGAACTCTTCAATTTGGAAACCCTCGATGAGGCATATAAGTTGATGGTGAAGATTGAACAAAAGCATGGAAGAATGAATATGAAGAGTTAGCCTTCAAAATAGAAAAGTGACAAAGGAGGTCAAACATGGGGCCAAAATTGGAAGAAAAAGGAAGGGAAGACTGAGAAATGGTGTGATTACCACAAATATAGAATGCACTCCAAAGAAGAATGTCGAGCCATCAAGTCCCTCATTTTTTAGTCACAATCATCAACATTTACTACTCTGCCTGATACACAACCTACAATCGAAGAGGATGAAGAAGAGATTGTAGATTCTGAGCCCGATTCCATCATTACTTCATCACAGACCCATGAGGAGAGGCTAGATGATAAGGAAAGGTTGTTTCACTCTAAGTTATGGGTGAAAGGTAAGCCTTTGCATTTCATTCTTGATAGTGGGAGTCAAAAGAATTTAATCTCTACTAATGTTGTGAAAATCCTAAATTTGTCCATGAAGCCTCACCCAAAGCCATACATTATTAGATGGTTGAGTCAAGAGAGAAACCTTCATGTTACCCACCAATGTCTTCTCTCATATGCAATAAAACCTTTCCAAGATGAGGTTTTATGTGATGTGGTCAATCTGGATGTTTGTGATGTACTTTTTGGTTAGCCATTCATATATGATCGACATGGAACCTATGAATCAAGAACTCAAAGGATCACCCTCACTCTTGGAACATGACACTACAGGGTACCAGTGGTACCACCTTCTACATCTGTCTCCCTAATTAGTGCCAAAAATTTCATTCTCATGGTGGTCAAGCCATAGAATCCAAAAAGGTCGATGTTGCAGCCCTGACTACACAAAAAACACAACAACATAAGCAAATAGATAACAAGCTAAATAATTTCATAGCCTTCCATCTACAGACTAATGGTTAGACATAAATGTTGAACAATTAGGCCCTACACAGCTCCATAAAGCATAGTCCATTCCAAGTATGCATCAGAAACCAAATCAAAACACAACTGCCACACTTGATGAAAAATCTTAATGAAATGGGGACCATTGCTTCTCAAGGAGGGAGGAATGATCTGAACAACATTTCAAGTGATAATTTGGGTGACGGTTTTACCCTAATTGATGGTGAAACTTCTAGGAGCCATAACTTTTACACCGTAGCTCCAATCAACTCACCATTTGAACCATTGAAAAGCTAAGAATGAGGATAATGTGGTGAGATGTCATTGAGATATGACCAATATATTTTTACCCCTAAAAATTCAATGTAAGTTCCCTAAATTTCAATTTTAGTAGTGTAGTCTAAAAATAGTAAGTTTCTAAAAATAGTAATTCCTTGAATTTTGTATAATTTTAAATCATGAAAGTCAAACCACTTGATATCCCTTGAGATTGGCGACCTTCCACATCCTCCTCCTACCTTCAAAATGTGTATAAATGAAGAGGTAACCTGAAAGGGAAATCAAACATCTCTTCTTAGAGATAAGCATATGTTTGGATCTTTAAATTTTGATGAATAAAACATCTCTTCTCAGAGATAGAATTATTGTTATTTTTTTTCTTGTTTCTTGAATTATCTTTCAACCAAAGCTTCTGAGTTTTGGATTAGACATTTATGTAGATAATGATGAGTGAGTTAAGGAAGGTCCTAAATATATAATCCATCAAATGCATGTAGATTTCTAATACATTGGTTAGGATGAAAGGCATTAACAACCATTTGTACAATCCTTCCCATGTATTAATAGCTATCTTCCATGTATTAATAGATGGAATGGATCCTGATGGCAACCTAGCTTAAAGTTGATCTTGGTGTAGTATTGTGCACCTTAGAACTGGTTTAGAAAGCTTTCAATGCATGGTAGTGGATACCGATTCTTCACCATGATGTTTTTCAGTGCATGATAGTATATGAAAAGATACTAGGACCTATCCTTATTGGGTATAAGGACTATATAACTAATTCAATTATAATATCTAGGCCTAATCATTCCCTAATTGAGTATCTCGTATATTTGAAGTTATATTTCATCTTTCTCCCAAATTAATATGTGATACAAAGGATTATTTGGAAGATGGGATCCAAAAACCATATATATGTGGTTGTTTATTGTGAAGTATGTGGAAGGCCCTCATGATATGTGAATAATTCATCATGCTTCTTTAATACCTTGTTGAGTTACTGATGTTTTGACATTGATTATATAGTGTGGGATATTTTTTATATGCACATGTGTTAGGATGAATAATGAGCAACATAAAATTCTACGCTTAATAGACAAGTTTGTAAAATTGCTTAATAGAAATATCAAAAATAAATTAAGAAAAAATTGAAATACCTTTTTTTAAATATCTAATTCGAGTCATACATCTTTGAAATAATATCAATATGACAAAATTCGCCACTATAAATCTCATTTTCACACAATAGGCTAACCTTCATGTCTTCTGACAAAAACCTTAATTATGATAGGGAAGAATATGCCACTAGCCATAACTATAAAAACAACACATTCTAGGTATAATTATAGATTCACTCGATACAATCCAAAATTTGTAATTATTAACATTAGTCCTCATCTCAAAATTTTATAAATAATGTTAGTAAAATCATAATACTATTTAAATAATTAATTGATCCTCTAATAAAATTGGCTACCTAAGATTATATATAAATATACATTGACTAAAACTCAATATATTGACTTATTTACCCAATAATAATCAAATACCACTTTTTAAATAATAATATTACCACATTGAAAAATTTATCATTTTTATTTTACTTTAAAATACCACACAAAAAATAAATGGATCAATTAAAGATGGGAGTACCCAAGGATAAGTGATTAAAATTCACACTCCCACTTTAAATAATTTAATATATTAATTAAAATGAGAAAGGACCTCAAGGAATATTATTTCCTGGACTTTAGATTATTCATTCATAACCATTGATTTGATGGATGACCACCTCAGTGAAAAGATTATCCCTTGGAGCGAAAAAAAAAAAAGGAGCAAAGACGAAGTATCCCTTGCGATTGCGAGAAAGCGTAGTTTCATTTTGGAATACCTCCAGGACAGAATTCGGTATCCAAACCCGTACGGTATTAATAATTAAGGTATGGTTTAGAAAACCCCTCGTCAGGTTCAGAAAAAGTTTATAAGCGTTGCACTCGAGGCATTTTGATTGATTGATTGTATCTACCAACTGGAATAAGATAAAGATGTGGATGGTCTTTGTTTTCGCAGAGACGGAACAAGTAATTTAAAAAACAAAGGCGTCTGTGCACGGATCAAGTTGGCGTCTAAGTCAAATTCGACGGCAATACGATTATTTAGTACACGCGTCTATTATTGACGTGGCTATTATTTTGTTCTATCATTGTTGCGACGTTTGATGGGATATAGAAACTAGTTGAAGATACACTGGTAAAATGTATGCAGTTAATTTATATAACTTATCAATTCAAAGGAGGAGGTGTAATGGAAACATAGAGAAGTACAAGACGTATAAAGAGTACTTTTAATAGTTTAAAAGAGAAATGAAACGAATATATAAACAATAATTTGTACATATTTAAAATATTGATATAATTATTTTTTATAAAATATAATTAAAAAATTGTAAATGATATATTTACATAGTGTTTAAATATTGTATATTAATGTTTTTTTTTTAAATTATATGGTGTTAATTATTTGAAAAAAGATTAAAAAATATAAAAAATAAATTTCTAAAAATTTATATAATATTTTAATGATGATATATTTTAATATTGTTAAATAATAAAAATTGTTAATGTACTAAATCACATGATAAAGATGAAACATAAAGAATATAAAATATTATATATTTCACTTAGTATTTTTTATAAAAATATTTTTTTAAGCATGCAAAAGAATAAATAAATAAATAAATAAATAAATAAAAAATAAAACCATGTTAAATAAAATATTTCAACATTAAATATTTTCAAAAAGTATAGTAAATTTAAACTTACACTGCTTCCATGCTAAGCTTGTTAACTATATCAATAAGTAATATTTGGTGAATAAGAGGGCTTGCAACAAGTGAGAAAGATTAGTTTCTTCTAAAATGTGTTATTGTAAAGGTGAAATAGTTTCTTGAAGAAGAATTTGATTTATGTTATTCTGTCTATGGGGTGAAGTGTGGATGGATAAATGTTACATTTCAAAAGGTTAATCCCCAGACATGAAGCACATTGATAACCACATAAAAAATTATTTAGCGTTCTAGATTCTCAAATGCAATAATTTTTTTATAGAATTGTTTCATCCATAATATGACCACGAGAAAAGTTTACATTCTCAATAACATTGAAGCCACTAATGAGATTTAGCAATTTTTCATTTGAGAAGGCTATACCCAAAAATTATGCCATTGAAGAAGTAGGGAGAAATATGATGCCTTTGATGAAGACCTCTTAAAGCATTGAAAAATATATCTGGGACTCCATTTAAAAGAACATAAAGCATAGAAGTAGAAATGTAGGGATTGATACAATCACACCAAGCCTCTATGAACCCAAAATTTCTAAGGATTTTGAAAAGAGTTCTCTAGTTAAACCTATTATACACTTTTTTTATATCAAGTTTGATGATTATTGTTACTTCCTTTTTAAATTTAGTTTGAGTGAATTAGATTGTGTAAAATAACAAATCCATCTAAGACTTGTCTATTTTGGACAAAACCCCCTTGTTATTATGAAATAATAATAGGAAGTAGGATTTGGAGATGATTAGCAAAATATTTTTAGATAATATTTTAAATGGTGTTAAAAAGGGCGATAGGTCTAAAAATATATACATAATCTACATTAGCTTTTTTGGGGATCAAACCTAAAAAGATGCATTTCAAATCCTTTAGAATTATTCTCAAGGATTTGCATTCATTGTTAGCTTTGAGATTATCCTTTATTTTAAATTTCCTAAAAGTGTTTATAAAATCCCAGATTAAACCCATCAAGGCCTAGGTCTTTATCATTGTGCATACTCCAAATTGTAATCTATATTTCTTCTTCTATGAAAGGCCTCACTAAATTAATATTCCAGTTATGATTGATAATTCTTGGAATAAGATTCAAAAATTCTTGGGGATACAAATCAAAATTCACAAGGGGATCTTGAAGGAATTTTTCAAAATAATAGATGACCTCATTTTTAATCACATCCAAATCTTCAGTATAAGGACCATTACTAGTTTACTATCTTGAGATCTTATTATGATTATGAGTATCCAATGTTGATAGGTGAAATAATTTAGTGTTACGTTCTCCTTCCTTAAGTCAACACTCTATATATTTTTGTTTCCATAAATCACCCTTTTTACCAAAACCTACTTAAACATTGTAATAAACTATTTTTACATAGGAAGTCAGGTTATGCCATGACCAACCATATAAATTTATTCTTGATGAATCTAATTATCAGACTCAAGAATGGATTTTTCCCTAAATATGTTCCCAAATACATCCTTGTTCCATTTGTAGAAGTGTTGTTCAATAGTTTTTAGGTTATGAGATACAAAAAATATTTTGGTTTTTCCTCTAGTAGATAGCTCCTTTCATAGCTCCTTTCACTAGTATTTCATAATGTCCATAAAATTTGGATCTTTTAACTACATTAGTTAAAATATGAAGGGTGTTCTAGAAGGAGACATCTCTTTTTATAGTGATGGAAATAGGAAAATGGTTAGTCCATGAAACTTTCAGAATATCTAAGTGAAGGCTCAAATTTTGAATTAATTGATGATTAGAGACCTGTAATTTGTCAATTCATTCAAAAATGTTACCAAAACCAACCTTTCTATTATTCTAAGTAAAGGAGCCTGATTTAATCTCAATGTCCCAAAGATTGTTTTTACTAACAAATTTAATGAAGTCTAATTGGGATTGAGTATTTTTTCTGAATCCCATATCTTTTCTCATGAATTATTAAGATACATTTTAAGTCACACATAACATAATGTTTTCATCTTCCAAAGAGTTTAAAACCATTGAGATTTTCTTCTTAAAAATACTTTTTAGAAACCATGCTAGAAAGAGCATACACATTAAAGATGCAAATAGACATATTATTTTTAACACCTAAGATATTAATGAATATCATATGTTTATTAGAGTTAAAAATTGAGAAAGTAACTTTTTTTTTTTGAGAGGATACAAAATCCACCTTATTGACCATCAACTCCAATACAAAAAAGAGGAAAAGATTATTGAGAATTGGGAGCACTTTCTAAGACATACATCTTCAAGAAGCTTTGTTTCTTAGAGAAATACTAAATCTAGGATCTAGATTCGAAGTTGTTGATTTAGAAACCTTCATTTATTAGGGGATATAATATAATTACAATTAGGGTTTTCAATTAATAAATGTCTTTGATCACATAACCCTCAAAGTATTTAGTAGAATTTTCAATAAAATGTAAACATAATTAAAATCACTATATTATTTAATCAAAATGAATATAATAGGAATAATAACACAACAACAATACCATATTTGAATTAGATGCATTAAAACATCAAATCCATAAATCTAACTAAGTTAAATCATAGTCTTTACAAAACAAAACTCTCAAATTCCTCTCTTAGCACAAGCATAAATGAATTCTTATATAGACACAAGACCCACGTAATTACATTAAGTGATTTTACCTCATTGATAACATTAACTCAATTTAATGATTTTCAAACCTTAAATATCACAATTATTAAATGTATAATCATTACCAAGGAATAAACACATGTTACCACTCAATGTGTCCCAAAATAGGCACAAACATTATTAAACAAACCTTTAGAAGGGAATCAAATTATAAATAGTTAGCAATGGATCCTTACATTATATATCACCAACACATATAAATTCACACAACATCACAAGGCATTAAATCCAAAAATGATCATGAAAACATCAAAACTATGATTTTTATGTATTTTAAAATATGATTTTATAATTTATTTTTGTTTCTTTAAATGATCTAAAACTTGATGCATAACTTTCTTATTGATAATAAAATGACCTCCATAAATCTATTTTATGCATACTACTTTGCGATGAAGAATCAACTTTCTTAAATAACCTGCTTCAAGAAGTGTCACATACTTATAGAAACATCCATAGCATCTCTACATGATTACATGGTAAGAGAGTATTATCATAATGATTTATAATGGATATCCCAAACTCAATCATATAGTACATATAGTGTTACTATGTGTGTGTGCGCGCATGCACGCGCGTGCGTGTGCATGTGTACGTGTGTGTGTGTGTGTGTGTGTGTGTGTGTGTGTGTGTGTGTGTGCGTGTGTGCGTGTGTGCGTGTGTGTGTGACAAAAATTAACAATAAAACATAAGTATAGTAAGGAACCTTGCATAACACAACACACTAGGCCATTCTATATATAATCTAAGTCATTTAGGAAGTAACTCCCCTAGGATCTATGCAAAATAATGAAAACATAAATAAAATTGTGTACGACAAATAAGTTTTATGAACAATAACAACAAATAGGTTCATACTAGATAGATCTATATTTTCTTAGAAGCAATAAGTAGACTTGAAAGACGCAGTTTTTATCAAAAATAAATAATAAAATATTTAATGATCAGATCCTCTCATTCATATGATCAATACTAAAATAATGAAAATGAAATAAAAAATTAAAATTATATACAATACTGTACAACATATATAATATTTCGTATTCTTTATTTTTCACCTTTATCGTGTAATTTAGTAAACCAACATTTTTTAATATTTAAATAACATTAAAATGTGTCATTATTAAAATGTTATACAAGTTTTTAGAAACTGATATACTGATATATATATATATATATTTCAAATAATTAATATCATGTCATTTTGAAAGAGAGCATTAGTATGCAATATTTAAATACTATGAAAATACATCATCTATAAATTATTAATTATGTTTTGGAAAAAATAATTATATCATTATTTTAAATAGTTTTGCACAAATTATTGTTCATATATTCATTTCGTTTCTCTTTTGAACAATTAAAAGTACATTTCCATTACACCACCTCCTTGGAATTGATAAGTTATATAAATTCAATATATATCTTTTACCGGTGTATCTTTATTTGGGAATTAAAGGTGCTATTGTTAGAGGCAACTGCTCTCTATATCCCATCAAACGTGGCAACAACGCGAATTGCTAAAACCGAATCTAACGATGTGAATTTTTAATTGGAAAAAATGATAGCCACGTCAAAAATATGCGAATGCAAAAGTGAGAAGAAAGAAGAAATAATAGTAATAAATCTATCTATGTTTCATTTATCCAAAAGCTTAACCATTTATTCAAAATCTTATTCATTTATTCAAAAATCTTATCCATTTATTCAAAAGGTTGAAGACAGCAGTCCGTCCCAAGTTCCGAAACTTAAGTAAAGGGATACAATTACAATTACAATGAGCTTGCAAGCTCATTTATTTATTAAATTAATCAAAATTTATGGATCCAACTAATATGTTTCTGCTAGGCAATGTACACAAAATATGTTGGTTTCAAGTGGTGGAGGTGAAATTGAAGTTGGATCAGGTGGTCTGCCTGTCGAGTAATGTGGAGCTGAATCCAAGGCGAGAAGTAGCCAGATCAAACTGCACTAGATTATCTTCTATCTGACGACCTCCTAATACTATTGTGGTTGTTGGATCTTCTATCTGACGACCTTCAGATTGTGTTACTTTTCTGCAACACAAGGCCGATGGTGAGTACAGCGGGGCCGATTCTGGTGGACGACACGGTCTTCGCATCGAAGCATGCATCAAACGGCTTCACATGAGATATGAATTTTATGAACATATTAATTTGGATTGTAATTAAACATTTTGTGTTCCTGTGAATATTCATGATCTATGTTGCTTGATTACATGAAAACTAGTTTGGGGAAATTAGGTTCAACTATTTTAAAATGCTTGGTAAGAGGACCTCCATTCCTTGTGAAACAAATGCTCTAAATTAAACTATCTATAGGTTATTGAATAAATCTGCATGACCTACATATCTCGGGATATTCCATATATCATTTCTTTTAATAACATAATATAATGATATTGAATGTAAATATTGACCTTAGATAAATAATGACATGATATTCATGGTTACTTGAAATATTTGGATTGTTCAAAGAGGAATTATTTAGCATCATCTCATTATTTAACTAAATGTATAAATAAATGCTTTCTACTCTTCCAAAAAATAAAATGAGCTAGAATTAGATTTATGTGATTCTTGTCCTTGGAAATGGATACATATGTTGCAATTTATTTTAATGAAAGATTGGAATAATTGCGCTTTCTTCATTGTCAAATTTAAATAGTTTGGATTAATAAATTGAATTTCTAACTAGTCTTGTTCTTTCTACTCTCCAATTATATAAACAATGACGATAATGTGATATTTCACCTTATACTGGCCTCTTGTGTGTAATAGAATTTCCATCCTCTTGAAGACATATTCAGGGCTAACTTAATACTAAAATATTTAAATGAATGGCTTTAGCTCTAAACCTTGCAAAGTTATTACAAACCACTAGTTATTAAATAGATCAGTTTTTCATGTCCAATAAACAATATAAAATGATATTGAAGAATGATTTCATCTCTAAGCACATTAGTATCTATTTCATGTTGCACTCATATTGATATTTTACTATAAATGGAAGCCAATGGCTATCCATTACTTATTATGAGTAAATATGTGTTTTTTAAATAAATAACTATAAGAGACCTTGTGAGTATATTATAAATAATAAGTAGATGGACTTTAAAATATTTAATAATATAAGAATTACCTTAGATTTGAAGGTATGATCTTAAAAGATAGAGTCAAATATGATTTGGGTATAATAAGTTTTGGTTAGCACAAACATTTATCTTATAATTGATATGTTTATTTCATCTTGAGTATCTATGAAATTGGCAAGTAACTATGTTCATTAATGGATTCAATCATTATTAAATCATTTATAAGTGACTTGAAACAATGGCATGAATTAACTTAGCTTGAAAAAATTCAAGTTTTTCATGTGTATTTTAGTAGAATGGAGTGAATGGAAGCTGGGAAGTCAGATTCTAGAAATTACTTCTATTTGGCACTCTCCTTAGTTAGATGACAAGGGCATCCTTCCTCATTTAAGAAAGTCAGTTTATTTGAGTTGGCTATATATTTCCATGTGATAGCTAATGTGCACGCTTTCAAATGGTTGACCTTTATTTTTTAAGAATGATTTGGATTTTATTTCCCTTTAATGTTTGGTCAAGGAGGTCCCTTTGTTATTTAGATAGAAAGCTTGGTCACATGTTTTTTCACATAAGCCATAACCCAAGGACTTGACAAATTTCATTGAAAATATTTCAATGTGTTTATGACTTACTTGAAACAAGGGAACTAATTAAATTGGATTGAAAATATTTAAGTTTTTCATATGAATTCAGGTAGAATGGAGTGAACGAAATTTGGGAAGTCAAATTCTAGAAACTATTTCTACTTGGTTCTCTCCTTACTTAGATAACAAGGGAATATTTCATCATTAAAGAAAGTAAGTTTATTGAGTTGGATATATATTTCCATATGTTAGCTAATATGCATGCCTTCAAATGATGGGCCTTTATTTTTTAAGAATGAGTTATATTTTACTTCCCTTTAAGGTTTGTAACATGACGCCCCTTTGATATTCATAAAGAAAGCATGGACATATGATTTTCAGTTAAGTCATGACCCAAGGATTTATCAAATTTACTTTGATTGCATGTGTTTTTGGTTTAGTTGTATGGTGGTAACTTTGGCATTGTTCCTTTATTTATTAGCTTGGATATAAATTCACTTGACTTGGTTATCTTTATACTTAGCCAATTTTAAAAGGATGAACCTTTGCCTTAGTCATGAAAATTTTCACTTTCTCTTAAGTACTTTTTCCCATTTGCATAGAATCAAAATTTACCTTGTGATTCTTTGGTCAGCCTTTAAAATTAACCTATTTTTGAAGTGTTTAGATATTAAATTATCACATGCCTTTGCATTTTATCGTAGCAAGCAACTTGTCACATTTTTGTAGCTTAAAAAGTAGTCGCACTCATTTTGCACAATCAGTCACTATGAGCAAGTTTTAATGGCATAATAACATAGACAACCATATACACATATCTTCTACTAGAAACTTTATTATAAAAAACCAAGAACACTATTAAAAAAATAAATAAAAAACCTTTTGATCATGTCACATGATGAAAACTACATGAAATTTGAATCCCAATATCAAAAACTCCTTCTCAATATCCATTGTACCAATAATGTTGATAGCTTTTATCATTGTGAAAAAAGTGTAGTGTGTATATTATTATTTTTGCATTACAATCCATTGATATTTTATTTGATAGTTTTTATTTCACGTTAGAGGAAAAATAAAATCTCATTTCAACATGTTATAAATTTTTATTGATTGTTTTAGATTTGAGTAAGAAACACTTACTCTTAAAAAAATATAAGTTATAGAATGCATTTTGGTGGCATAAGATCTTGTTCTATTTTAGTTTATGTTTTATTTCATATTATATCCTTATCTTTATCACATAATTTAGAACACAACAATGTTTCTCAATATTTGAATAGTATAAATACATCTTAAATATTACTTGTTCATTGCTTTGTGTATATTCTAATTAAAATAATAGATACCATTGTATAAATTCATGTTCATATTTAATATTTTTTCTCTTTAAAACAATTTAATAAAATTGAAAAATTATGAAAAAATAAATTAATAGTGTAGACATCTAACATTGGCCACCAATGGCTTCATATCAGACTTTGGATCAATTCCTATTAACCTTTGCACATATAGTCTAAGAATTTCTAAATGTCTCAAATTTGTCTTCATAAAATGGAATTTGGCCTAAAATCAATTAAATAGAGCAAATACACACATATAATTAATTCATAAATCTTCAAATGTGTCAAAAAGCCTTAAAAGAATTAATCAAATGCAAAATTAAATCAAATTCCTAAATTGAATTATCCATGAGAAATTACATGAATTACCAAAAATGAAATTCAAAAAACAAAAAATATAAATGGAATTCATAATTACTTTTTGTGAGTTGTCCAAAATCTAAAATATCCCACCCATGCCTATTCCATGATAATCATGAGGTTTGAACACCTTTTAACTCTACTGGGGTTGATCAACTCAAAAAGGTAAGGTTTAAACCCATTCCAAGCCCCAACTACACCTTAACTCACCTTGGGTTGAGGTTAGTTATTAAACCTACAAGTACAAGCCTAGACCTCTTCATTTGGAAATCTTGAATATAGTAGTGTTATAATGTAGTTTTTTTAGCAAGTTTTCATGACCATAGTGTTATAACTCCAAAACCACAAGCCAAGCCATGAAGCTACATCAATCAAGCATGAGCCAAACAACCATGGTGCCAAGGGGAGAAGAAGCCACACAACTCCATTTGCCAAAGATCTTTTCAGCACAAGTCAAGCAAGCCAAATGAATGAATCTCTTGGGGCATTCAAAGAATTGGTAAGGAATGGTGTAAGTTCTTTCCATTTTTAGTTGTGCTTTGTCAATTATTTTTCTTCACCATGCTCCCCCCTTTGATCTAGGCAAGATAGTGTTATGCATGTTAGTGTGTTTCTTTTCATTATGAAGCTAACACATAATCTAACCACCCTTCTTGTATTCCTTGTTTACAAATGACACATCTAATAGGACCATATGCACCCCACATAGCAAGGAAATGAAGATGAAACTCATAAATTGACATTTGAATTCTTAAATTCGTATAAATTTGTAATTCTAGCATTGATTTTTTTGGATTTATAATTCTTGAATTATTTTAGATCTACATAGAGATAGGTACTGATTAGGACTAGCCAGCATTGATTGTATGTGATTTTTGTTAGTTTTACCCAATTGAGATCAGTTCTATGTAACTGTCATCACTCGGTATGCAAGGTGGAATGTGATCTACCAAGATTGCATTTTAAATTTTTTTAGCATTCCTAACAGTTGCTTCTTGTTTTTAGTAGCATTTAAATTCTCTTTCTAAACTTTGCCTTGTAGGTTTTATTGAGATTTTTGCTAACCATTGGCTAATATAAAATTTTCATATTTTAAGGTTTTTCCTTTAGTTTCTCAAGTGATCAACGATGGTCTTAATTGACTGACATCAATTCTTCATGACTGACATCAATTCTCTATGAACCGATCACCATAGTTGCCTTGAATTGGTATCAGTCATATTTGACCGACCTCAGTCACTTTGTGTTCTAATTAAAAACTTGAGAGATCTATCTAACAATTGGGGGTCATAGATGTGAATTCAACATAAAATTTTAAGATTTGAATGGTTTCATACTTTAATCTGGTATTTTAAAATAAATCTAGCCAAAATAAATCACACTTCACTTTGGTACTAAATAGAACATGTTAGATCTTGCACATTTAGATGTCGATGTTTTAAAGGAATTAACTGGCTAAGTCTTAGAAATACTTCATTTTTGGTGCTTAAAATGAATGCATATGTCTTGAACACTTACTTTTGATGTTTAAAAATGATCTTAGGATGAATATTGAATATTTGGACTTTTGGGCTTGAAAATGAAAATAAATGGTTTTAATTCATTTGGTTTTGTGTAATTATTTCAATATTTCACACTTAAGCTAAGAGGCCAAGTAACAAACAATGTCACATTTGAATTTGGTGTCTAAAATAAAACTTCACTCACAATTTGTTACAAACTTTTTGTTAATTATTTGTCTTCGTAAAAAGAATAACACATGTATGCTCTCATCCTGTCCCCTATAGGGAAGTTGGGTGATCAAAAGCACCATTTAATTGCTTTTGTGCTTTTTTATAAAGCATAGAAAGAAATCTGTCTAGGCTCTCCCCAAACTTGCATGGTATTTGGTGATCTAAAAGTAACCCTAAAGTCTTTATACTAGTCTGTATTTTCATCTAATTTGGCTTGTGAAAGGGGATGTCATTACCTCTCATAAGTTATCTAGGGAAGCATTGATGTGGGGATTCATCTCCCACTAGTGTTTTAGACATGATCCATGATGGGTTATACAAAGTTGGGAATGTATGTTGTTAGAGCCAGGGTGTTGAACAGCTAACCTCTCCTTTAATAATGAAAACCCAAGTCAGGTCTGGTTAATCAAGGGATACCACTAAGAAGTCTAATAATGGTATCATAATGTAAAGGAAGAGACCCTTGCATAATAAGTTGATTGATATGAACTCAATTGATGTGTTGTTTATCTTGTGTTTGTCACACTTGGGATCAATCTAGACAATTGTAACTTGTAATCTTTAGTCAACCCCACTTTGTCACACCTTGATAGGATCTAGGATGATATACTTAGTTATATTTTGTCATTTATTTTTTTATTGATTAGTGTGTTAGATCTAAATTTTTTTTGTTTATACCATGTCATGAACGAGTTTTTTTGTCTACATTACTCCATTATTTGAGGAGGTGTTATGCCATCTAACACCTTATTTCAACTTAGAAACTTTTTGTGTCAAAAACATTATGTGAGGCACTTGATTGAAATGGATAACGTTACGCTACCCAAATCAATTAAAGGTTGTGCCTTATAAGTCTTTTGAATAAACTATCGTTACATCTTTTGGGAGTGATAAGATCATTTTGGTACCCAAATTATTTCATAGACTTGTCTCATCTTGTGTTAAGTTTCATCAGTTGAAACCATTCTTGTGCTTTTTCGGATCTTTATTTAGCATAGTCATGTTGTTCAAATTTGCCTAACTTATTGGTAAATAAAACCCAAGTTTTCCTAAGTTGAGATTTAATTAACCTTTGTAAGTTTAGATTCAAACATTGATTTATTTTTGTTTAGGCTTCAACACACAGGTGTTGATACATATATATTTCTCTTTTAGGTTGCATAACTTAGGTTAATTGAT
Organism: Torreya grandis; assembly: GCA_037957365.1. Taxonomy (NCBI): domain Eukaryota; kingdom Viridiplantae; phylum Streptophyta; class Pinopsida; order Cupressales; family Taxaceae; genus Torreya; species Torreya grandis. Next base: position 3,251,482 of record JARHVA010000021.1, on the reverse strand, counting down.
TACCCAAATTTGAAAAACTTTATTTTTGTGCCTTTGTTATCAGTCTATCATCAAGTGCCTTTTGTTTGGTGTTTTATACCAATTTGATCACATTTATGCCTAAAATCAAGTGCCTTGTTTATGCCAAAATTCTCTAAGTTTGTTGGATTAATATCATCTCCTTTGTTTCAAAGTCTATTTTGACGTCATATTTGGCCAAAAGTGCCAGTACACCCTATTTTGAGCCTAGATTTTGACTCAAAATTTGGACAAAAGACCAAACAACATTTCTTTTTTCTAATTTAGAACTATTTGGAACATCTTTAAACCTAAACTTTGGCATCTTATCTTTACTTCTTTTTACTTAAACTTGTTTGTGTAAAGCATTTGACATTTAGATATTTGGTGTTATACTATTTTTACCAAGTCTGTGCTCAAATTTTTTGGAGATACAGATCCACCCTAGACCAAGATAGATAGAGTTTGAACCTCTTTTATCGTTTCATACATAGCTTTTTGGAGTTTGTAGAACTCTAGACCTTTTTTCAGAGCGTTATCATTAATGTGAATATGTCTAACTACACTTATGGCAGAGTCACATACAATCCAAGTTATGATGGAACAGTTGCAAAAAATGACTTTGATTTTTTTGAAGACCCTTATGAAGATAATATGGTTTGTGAGAAGGATCCATACCTTATTTACCATAATCAATATGGGGAACAAAGTCAAGATCCATAAAATCTAAGCCAAAACCCTTATGGGGACAAGGATAATGTTATTTAGGAGGAGGATTCTTATCCTCCTTGCAATAATAAATCCAAGGAACAAAGTCAAGAAATTGCTTATGACCTAAGATAAAACCCCTATGAGGATAAGGATGATTTGATTTAGGAGGAGGATCCATACACTCTTTATAATAATCAATCCAAATGGGAGGAAAGCTAAAATTCTCAAGTGCAAGTTGCATTGCTTCATTCTTCAAGCTAGTTGTGGTATTATACTTGCCCTTATATGACCACCCAATTCCCCACATATACCATTAACTCTCCTTCAGAGTGTGTAAGCTACCAAGGTCCACAACATCCAAAGAATACCATTACCATTCTATGACCTCGTCATTTGGTTTGTGTGGCCAATTATGCTCCACAATGCCATACCATTTCTATAATAGGACCTCATTTTTAGGATTGTGTGAGCAATCAAGCTCCACAACCCCCCAAGATTATCATTATAGGACCTAGTCATTTGGCTTATGTGACTAATCAAGCTCCACAACACACCAAACCTATTATTTCAAGACCTCATCCTTTGGCTTGTGTGAGCAACCAAGCTCTACAATGCCCTATCATTATCATTCTAAGATCTCATCCTTTGGCTCATGCAAGCAAACAAGCTCCACAATACCCTACTGTTACCATTTCAGGACTTCATCATTTGGTTTATGTAAGCAATAAAGCTCCACAATGCCCTACCATTATCCAATAATTGATCATTATTTCACTATTGCCATCCATTCTCCACTTTAGAAAACCTCCACCAATTGTCTAGCCTAATCCCCATCCAATTATCCAACCTAAACCCTAGTCAATTGTCCATCCTAAACCCTTACCAATTGTTCAGCCTAAACCTCAGCCTAAATTAATACCAATTATTCAGCTCAAACTAAGCCAATAAGTACCCATCCAATCGATCCAATCAATACCCTAATCAATCCAATCAGTACCTCTTCAGCCGAACTAATCATTTGAGGACTAAGTTGTATTCCAAACTAGTATTTTATGATTGATTGTAAACTAAGACCAAGACAACTAACCAATACAAAAAAAAACTATTGAACCAACTATTTGTGATAATTCAACCTATGATGAATCACATTCCAATCTTATTCCCATTGTTGAGGAGTCTCTTTCTGACAAGCTAGTCTTTACTAAATCACTTCTTAATGATTATAACCACATTTGGATAAATCATTAGCTCAGCCATATGCTTTTTTTCCAAGATCCTCCATTGATAAGCCAGTCTCTAAGTAGTTATCTCTTGACCAATTTCCCATGGTTGAGGAGTCTCACTTTGAAAAATTGGTCTTTGTGGAGCCCACCATGCCATCACGGGCCGTTACTTGTCTAAAACCAAACATTTAACAAGACATCATTATATGAGTGTCCACACCAGATGAAGAATCATAAATAGATTTAGGTTTTATTATTGAAATGACATCATATTTATCATAAGAATTAGAATCAATGTCAATCTAAACATTGGATTTAGAGGCCATTGAGTCATAATTAGATTTAGAATCATAATACGTTCATAGATGTTACAACATTGGTTACACATGCCTCAGAGATAAATTTAAATATATTTGTTATCTTTCTATTATTTTTTAGGATGATTGCTTTAGCATGGACATAAATTATCCTAGTATCTTCTATGAGGATTGTGTTGTCTTTCCCCATTCTATTACTATTCCACAGTTCATTACCAACAACTAGTATAGCCATATTATTGACATTCTATCTCCCACAAGTGTTGATTGAGATCATCAGAATCATACCTTGTTGAAATACATCCATGGTGACATATCAGTTGAATAATATCAAGGAGGCCAAGACCAAATTCATGTAAAAGAAGAAAAATATCCTATTGAAACCTTTTCAAAGGCACTAGGGAACAATCAAAGTCCAAACTCGGCATCTTCTAGTGAAACATTTTTGGAGGCACTAGAAGACAATCAAAGTCAAAATTCAACATTCTTTAGTGAAACCTTCTCAGAGGTGCTATGGGACAACCAAGACAAACTCATTGGTGAAAACCTCTTTGAGGCACCAATAGCTAAGCACAATAGTTCTTCACTGCTCAATGAAGAGAAAATCAAAGATGAAATCAAAATAGATTCCAATGTACAACCTAATCAAATGGTAGCTACTCTTAGGCCCAAAAAACATAAAAATATAGTGGTCCTATTGAGAGAATATTCAAAAGTCTTTGGACCTACCACATCCAAAGTTATGTTGAATCCAAAATCAATAACATTGTGTGTGCCAAAAAATCTTGATCTTTATTTATTTTCCAACCATTATACATTCTATTATCACCCACCATTCCATTTCCAAATCAAACCTATCATGAAACATTTATCCCTATCTACCATATTTGGTCTCACTTTCCTTTATAGAGACTACAAAGATACCTTGTCTCAACGTTTGGGGGAAACAAAATCAACAACCACTTGAGATCACAATAACATTCTCAACATCCAAATCTGAATTAGATTCTTGATAGAGCATCTATTTAGAAGAGGCATGGGCTAGTAATTTACATAATTGATTACTCTGGTTGTATCATTTGTTGAACAAGATGTGCATCTCCACATTAATAGGAACACCATAAGCACTCACCTAGTCCAAAAACATGTACCATACCATTTTATTTTCCATATCTTGGCCATTTATAATATATCTTACCATTGTTTCCTCTCTTTCCATTCATCTTATCACCTAGGGGAAACCCTCTTACCATTATATCATCCTAACATCTTACCATCCTATCACTTTGCCTATCACTTATCCATTCGACAATTCCATTTTATCGACCTAACATGTTTTGGTCTTCCCTACCTCACTTGTTTGACCTTGGTTCATCCATTGGTTTAGCTTTCAACATGAAGAATCAAATCAATTTCTATAGTTGTTTCAAGAATCCCAAACAAAGGTCATATTTTAGAATAGTAAGATAGAAGTTTTGGTAGTTGCATCCATTATTTCTTGTTTAATTCTATATCATATTTATTTGTGTGGGGTCTGATTATAACTGCCTTTCGACAAATTAGTGTCTCACAAATCTTACTAATAATTATAATTGCATATAGATAAATTAGTATCATTGATCTAAGATGTTGTATCCTAGTTATAACCACTTATGAGCAAACTAAGGGCAACATTTATTTATTATTCCTTGATATTCCAACTTTTCATTCTTATGTTATACTATACCATTATGCCAACTATGTCTATTTTGTTTGAATTGGTTGCTAAACTAGTTCAATTCCTCTACTATAAGGTGAAACTACTATGACTTGAATCTATTTGGGACTATATAGGTCATGTTCAATTCATGTTGAGGTCATCTGTCTCCCCATTTGTCATTATGCTCTCACCATTTTATGAGCATCAATTCAAGTTAGTCATGCTTTCACCATTTTGTGAGCTTAGACCCTTTAGTGTCTTGTCATTCTCAATCGAGTTCAGATACTCCAAAAAAATTTAAAACATTTGAAAACTGATTTAGAAAAACCAAAAATATTAACCACTTTTTTGCCTAAAGTATTTTGGGAACCCTAACTAAGTCATAATAAATCACTTGTCATTTAGTTTCCCCATCCTTTTTTGCATTTTATCCCACACTCTAACCATTTTTTGAGCTTATTCCCCTATTTTTCTATCACATCCATCATGTTTTATTTTAATCATTTTCTTCTATCCCTTTTCCTAAGAGAACTACATTCGACCTAAAGTTTTTGTTGGGTATTACACCCATAAAACTATGTAGATAGCATCCACTTGCCTAATGAATATAGAGATATCTTGACCACCCCCTTCATTTTTTTCTATTCCTCCATTTTATTTGTTTGTTAAGTTTTCACCTATTTTCTAGGGGAAATGTTCATCATCTCATTTGATCTTAGTATTTGTACTAACATTGTGATTAACCATTGTTTGTTTGTTTGTTTGTTTGTTTGTTTGTTTGTTTGCTTGTTTGTTTGTGTCCATTTGTTTATTTTTTTTGTTTGTTTTGTGTGCTTGTGTGCCTATTCATTCACTTTATGTATTTTTTCCTTAATTCAATCTACATGCATTCATTGGGTGATTCCTTGCACATTATTCTTGAATCTATACATATTCAAGTGTCAACATTGTCATCATGGTTTTTATCATTGGTGCATTATTTTTAATTGAGTACTGGATCAGGAGTCAGTCCTTATGAATATTTTGGTAAAGTCATCATGGTGTTCTATCATGATGCCTACCATCATGTGCTATATCAAAAATTAACTTTGAGAAGTCTACATAATAAATATAGTGACGATATCTCCTTGACACCAGATTCAACAACAATCCTGACCTAGGCCAAATCATATCCCAAACAGAGTAAATAAATAATGAAATAATTATCCTCCTTGTTAGTTTAAATGAGCACCTCCTTACTCCTAGGTTGCCTAATTCATCTTTATCTTTTATATCAGTTTAACATCGTCATGTTTGCAGTCATCATATTTCATAACTTGTTTGCCAATATCAGGGTCTAATGATTATAACCACCTTTGAACAAATCATTGCACACCATCCCACTTGCATTTCTAGTGATTATAGATGCCTTTGGACAAATCATTACATTTCCACCAATTTGAGGGTTAATGTATATAACCACCTTTAGCCAAATCATTCACTTTTTTCCACCCAATAGGGGTTTGTTTGCCATAATTAAGGTCCAATGATTATAAACACCTTTGGGAAAACTATTGCACACCATCCCACTTACATTTTCAGTGATTATAGCCACCTTTAGTCAAATGTTTATGTTTCCACCAATTTGAGGTTAATGATTATAACTGCGTTTAGGCAAATCATTCACTTTCATCTATCCAACAAGGGCTTGTTTGCTATAATCAAGATACTAATGATTATAACCGCCTATGAGTAAATCATTATATACCATCCCACTTGCATATTAATATCATATTTGCTACTATTGGGGTCCAATGATTATAACTACCTTTGGGAAAACCTTTTCACACTGACTCACTTGCATTCTCAATGATTTTGAGTTAATCATTATGTTTTCATCTCTCTAATCCACTCATTTCCTTCTTTTATGAGACCCTTTTGCAACAACTCCCTCAAGGGGGTACCCGATAGTTCATCCATTTTTGTTAAAATATTAAGTACATAAAACCTTTTTATTTCTTTGAAAAGGCATTATTGTGCTTACAACTTACAACACCTTCTTAAATAGGGGTAAATTGAAAACATCTAAAATTGGCCACCAATGGCTTCATAAAAGACTTTGGGTCAATTCATATCGACCTTTGCACATCTAGCCTAAGAATTTCTAAACATCTCAAATTTGACTTCATAATATGTAATTTGGCCTAAAAATCAATTAAATAGAGCAAATGGACACATATAATTAATTCAAAAATCTTCAAATGTGACATAAAGAGTAAAAATAATTAATCAAATACAAAATAAAATCAAATTTATAAATCAAATTATCCATAATCAATTAAATGAATTATCAAAAAGAAAATTCAAAAATTAAATAATATCAAAAGAATTCATAATTACCTTTTATGAGTATTCCAAAATCTAAAATATCTCACCCATGCCTACTCCATGTTAATCATGAGGTTTGGACACCTTTTAAATTTACTATAATTAATTAACTCAAAAAAATATGGTTTGAACCCATTTCAAGCCCCAACTACACCTTAACTCACCTTGGCTTGAGGTTAATTGCTAAACCTATAAACACAAGCCCCAACTATGTATTGGCTAGGTTGTTGCCACTTCAAAAAATGAAGCAGAGATCAAAACAAAAATAAACACAAGTGATTGTTGGTAATGATAGATAGATGGCAAGTGTGAATGGTATAAATAAGATATGGAAGGGTATTTTAGAATTCTACCACTTACTAAGCCAAGATGCCTTTGTTTATACTACATAATCATATTGCCATCAAATTTGACTTGGACACCAACTTGATAAGTTTAGATGGATTTGTTTATTAAATTACTTAACTTATTCTAAGCAACTATCTTTATCTTATTCCACTTGGTAGATATAATAATTCAAAATGCCTCAAGTACAACACTTCTAAACTTTTTCTAAACTTGACGAGTCATGAAAGGATTTCTAAGCCATACCTTAGTTATCAATACTATACAGTCTGGGGTACCAAATTATATTTTGGAAGTTTTCCAAAATGAAACTGCTCTTTCTTATTGGCAAGGGATATTTCATCTTTGTTTCACTTTTTGGCTCACAAGGGATAATATTTACAATCAGTCAGCCAAACTATGGACCACTGACTTCCCACAATATTAAACTATTGTTCAACTTGTTAAATATGGTGATGAACACTTCCACGTAAGCAAAATTTTAACTCTAAATATCAACTTTGTGATGAGTTGATTGGGTTTGCATTTAGTTTGTTTAAGTATCATCAAATTGACATGACAAAAGTAGTAGCTTCAATCAAGAATAATTACAATAAGCATAGATCCCAACAATAATTTGGAAATAAAGTTCACCTTATGTGAAACCAAATGTACAACATGTAAGATGCTTGAGTCCGTATCATCTTATCACATGTTGTGTATGAAAACCATTTACATGTATGTATGGAAATTAATTAAGATATTAACATGAGACATTGGAAAGGCATCACAACCAGCAAAAATAAATGTAACTATAATGTGTAAAATAATCCTCATAAGTAGCCTGATGGTATCCAGTTAAAAATATTGAAGTAAATAATAATTAAATAAATCCCAGCATTAAAGCCACAATGGTTGGCAAAGATTAACATACAAGGGGGATAATAGTAGCCTAGAAAAGGTGGTATCCAATATTAATAGAGAAACAACCAAAACCAAATAAGTCACAAACCATATCTAGAGGAAATAGAGGAAATCATGGTAGCTGTCAAATAGTGCATTGTAACAAGCAACACAGATGCTTGACAATAAAAGTAAAAATAGAGAAGATATAAAATGGCTAAAAGAAGATGTAAGTGCAAATAACTTGTAAAAGAGAATGGAGGATGCAACAAGAAATGTCATCTTACCCTACAACCTACTTAAAAAGTAAATCTAAGAAAAGAAAAATACAATGATAAAAAATACTAGAGTCAACAAATAACATGGAATGCAATTTCAAAATTAATGTTACTAGACCGAATTACATTGATTAATAAATGGTCAGGAGGACTCTCTAATGAAGGGAAGAAGATATATGTAAAATACAATCCTTCAAAGGAGGAGGCAATTATGAAGATAGACAACTAGTTAGAAGAAAGGATAAAAAACATGTTGTAATGATATATCAGATCAATTTGTGTTATAAAAACATCACATTGATTAATGGGTGATGAACCTTCATTATAAGGCCTCATAATGGCTTGTGAGATTGCAGCGTACAAATGCTTAGCCAAACATAGTTACTTTTGTGTAATTAACACTCAATTTTATGAGAAAGGAAAGCTCGGCCAGATATATTTAGCTGAAAGAAAGCTTTGGCAACAATATTGAATTCATTAGATCTTAACTAGATTGATCAACAGATGGAAAGCTTTGGATAAATTTTTAATGCTTTAGTGCTCAACCAAATTTAGATAATAAAATAAATAATGTTACAGCTACAAAGGATAAAATAACACAATGGATTCCTCAAATTTAATATATAGACTATATTAATACATCATGTGAGTGGTCAGGAGGATCATGGCACCAACTCATATCATAGCTAGTATCATTGTGTGAACATGATGAATCACGTTGATCAAATGAACAATCTCTGATAAATAAGTGAATGTGTTTAAACTCTCTACTTGTTCAAATTTGTGAACAAATAAAAGTGCATTTTCATAATGAGATATGAATTTTATAATATGTAGTTAAACATGTTGAATTATTGTGAATAGTAATTTTCTATGTTGCTTGATTAGATGAAAACTAGTTTGGGGAAATTAGGTTCAACTAATTTAAAATGCTTGGTAAGAGTGTTCATTCCTTGTGAAAGAAATGCTGTAAATTGATCTATCTGTAGGTTATTGAATAAATCTGCATGGCTTACATATCTGGTGATATTCTGTATTTCATTTCCTTTCATAACATAATATGATGATATTAAATTTAAATATTGACCATGGATAAATGATGGCATGATATTCATGGTTATGCATGATATTCATGGTTACTTCAAAGATTTGGATTGTTTTAAGAGGAATTATTTAGCATCATCTCATTATCTAACTAAATACATAGATAACTACTTTCTATTATTTCAAGAAAATAGAATGAGCTAGAGTTAGATGTATGTGATTCATTTCATTGGAAATGGATACATATGTTTTAGTTTATTTTAATGAATTTTTGGAATAACTATGCATTTTGAATTGTTAGATTTAAATAGTTTTGATTAATAAGTTGAATTGCTACCTAGCCTTGCTATTTCTACTCTAATTATAACAATGATGATAATGTGATATTTCACCTTACACTTCTCCCTTGTGTGTAAGGGATTTTCCATCCCATCAAGAGATATTCAAGACTAACCCAATATGAAATATTTAAATGAATGGCTTTGGTTCTAATCCCTGCAAAGTTATTAAAGACAATTGGTTATTAAATAGATCAATTGTTCATATCCAGTAAATAATATAAATTGATCTTGAAGAATGATTTCATCTTTGAGCACATTAGTATCTATTTCATGTTGCACTCAAATTGATATTTTACTAGAAATGCAAGCCACTATCTATCCATTACTTAACATGAGTAAATATGTGTTTTTTTACCAAATAATTATAAGAGACCTTGTGAATATATTATAAATAATAAGAAAATGGATTTTTAAATATTTAGTAATTTTAGAATTAGCTCAGATTTGAAGGAATGATCTTAAAAGAGAATGTCAAATATGATTTGGGTATAATAAGTTGTGGTTAGGATAAACATTCATCTTATAATTGATGGGGTGTTTAATTCATCTTGACTGTCTATGAAATTGGGAAGTAAATGTGTCCATTAATGGATTCAGTCATTATTAATGTGTTTAGGAGTTAATTTAAAAAAAGGCATGAATTAACTTGGATTGAAAATATTGAAGTTTTCCATGTGTATTATAGTAGAATGAAGTGAATGGAAGATAGGAAGTCAAATTATAACAACTTCTTTACTCAGAAGGAGGGCATCATTCCTCATTAAATAAAGTAAGTTTATTTGAGTTGGCTATATCTTTCCATATGATAGCTAATGTCCATGCCTTAAAATGGTCAAACTTTATTTTTTAAGAATGATATGGCTTTTATTTTCCTTTAATGTTTGGTCAAGGACATCCCTTTAACATTCAGATAGAAGGCTCAGTCACAATTTTTTAACTTAAGCCACAACCTACGAACTTATCATGTTTCCTTTGATCACATGTGTTTTTGGTTTAGCTGCATGGTGATAACTTTGGCATTATTTCTTTCTCTATTATCTTGGCTAGAAATTCATTTGACTTTGTTGTCTTTATACTTGGCCAATTTTAGAAGGATCTAACCTTTGCCTTAGTCGTGCAATTTTTCACTTGCTCGTAAGTATTTTTGAGCAGTCTCATGGCATCAAAAAAATTCTTGTGATTATTTGTTTAGCCTTTAAAATTAGCCTATTTTTTAAGTGTTTACACATTGAATTATCAAATGCCTTTGAATTATATTTTAGGAAGCAACTTGTCCCATTTTTGTAGATTGCTAAGCAGTCACACTCATTTCTTGCAATCATCCATTATGAACAAGTTTTCTCAAGTAACACAAAATAAAAAGCTATATACACATATCTTCTACTAGAAACCTTATTAAAAAAACCAAAAACAACATTGAAAATATATCTAAGACACCTTTTTATCATGTCAAGTGATGAAAACTACATGAAATTTGAATCCTAATATCAAAAACCCCTTCTCAATATCCAATGTAACAATAATCTTGATAGCTTTTGTCACTATGAAAAATCTGTTTTGTGGATATTGATTTTCCTTCATTACAAGCCATCATTATTGTATTTGATAGTTTTTATTTCAAGTTGGAAAACAAATAAAATGTCATTTCAACGTGTTATAATTTTTTATTCATTGCTTCAAGGTTGAATAAGAAATGTTTATTCTTAAAAACATAAGTTATAGAATGTCTTTAAGTGTCATAAGATCTCATTCTATTTTAGTTTATATTGTTTTATTATATTTTTATATTTATCACATAATTTAGAACACAATGATGGTTCTCAATATTTGAACACTATCAACACATCTGAGATGCTAATTATTCATTGATTTATGTAGATTCTAATTAAAATAATATATAACTTTTTATAAATTTATGTTCATATTTAATATTTTTTCTCTTTAAAATAATTTTAAAAATTTGAAAAAATAGATTAATAACTTACATTTTAGAATAAGTTAATTTTTCTCACTGATTTCAAGCCCTCTAATTCAACAAATATTACTTATTTATATAACCTAAAAACCTACCATACAAGTAGTGTAAGTTTTAATTTACTACATTTCAAGAAAATATTTAATATTAGAATATTTTTTTAATATAGTTTTTCTTTCTTTCACATGATTTAAAATAAATGGTTTTTATAGAAAATATTGTACCAATTATATAATATTTTATATTATTTACTTTTCACCTTTATCATGTAATTTATTACACTAACATTTTTTAATAAGGGTTGTGTAGCGGTTAGTCCCTGCCTATAATTACCGTTATTCTCATGACAACCCGTAAGCCACTTAAGATTTAGCTTTGATGCATTTTATATGCACAACTTTTGTCATTATGTTGCAATAATTTATGCAAAAAAAATGAACACAATTTTCAGCTAACCTATCAGCTATGAGAGATAGATTTATATATGGTACCAGACACAAACATATCATTTGGCCTTGTCGACCAAATAGTCCACATATATAGATAGGGAGGAATTTCCCTCCCCTATATATATATATATATATATATATATATATATATATATATATATATATATATATATATAAAGGGTGAGGGTCTATCTATATCTATGCTATTGGACCCAACCCTAGAGTAGAGGTGAGTGATCAAGATAACCACATATATATTAGACCTTCATCTAATTATCTCAATGTGGATGGGAAGGCACGAGGGGCATGACTCTATATTCCTCCTAGGTGTCCCAGGTATAACGTATAGTTTTTCTATACAACATTTAGGCCCATCATAAAAACACTCTCTATGTATACACACATATTACATAGTTGAAGGGTTAAGATATTATCTATTGATTGTCAAACACCGTTGATCTAATTTATATAAATGGATTATGTGATGAACTCAACTAATAAGAGGGTTGAATTTATACACTAGAATATATATAATTGTTGATATATGCCACTGGACCTAGCTAAATATAATAACCTATGGATAAATGGATTCTTTTTTTAACCATCTTCCCATTTTCATTTTTAACTAACACTAATCAATAGTCAACACTAATAACGACCTACCCTCCCAAGCTATATATTTCTGTGGTAGATCAATGTTATATCAACTAAGTATTTATTAGAATTACAACATTTTCAGCATTTATCATATGTTTATTAGACACATTTGAATTTAATCCATATAGGAGTAGAGTAGATAAATCTATAGGGTAAGGGTAGAAGAGGGCCCTATCTATACTCCACTTATTCATGACAGAGTGCTCTTATCACCTGAGAGGAGGAGGAGGAGGAGGAGAAGGAGGATGACTATATATAGTTGGTACGAACAATATATATTTATATAATAAATGGGTTCTCAACCACCCACCTATGGGGGCTGAAGGAAACTCATGTTGCATTTCTGTTGTTGACCTTGAATAGTCAAGGAGGGAGAAGACATTTATGCTCTCAACCTTGATTGGTCAAGGAGGGAGAAAAAAATTATGCTCTTGAACTTGAGTGGTAATGGAGGAAGAGGGAATTTATGCTCTCATATGCTTGACCGTATATCTATAAATTAGGTTGTGGATGGGTTGGGATCAAAGAGGAAAAAATATGAGTGATATCAAACTGCTCGACCAATACCTCCCCTCTAGATATATGGACCTATATTCCCTCTTATAATGAAATAAATAGGGGTGAGGTAGAGTAACTTGATTGAATTAAAGTAATTATTATAGGGTATATAGTCAACTATTAGGTAGAGGAGTGATTGATATTAAATTTCTTGACCTACTATGTAGCTATATGCAGTCAGTGCAATTGATAGGTTGAGGATGGGTAAGGTCATTCATCAATATCCAAATGATTGAAATGGAGGAAGAGATTGTATTTGAGGAATTGAATCCAATGATTAAACTCTATTTAATTCCATGTGTTATTGATTACGAATGCTGATCTCACTAATAGATGTGGCATATCCTTGTTATGGATCACCAAATTGGTAACTTATTTTGAGTCAATTAATAACTTGAAGATTTAGTTGTGAGTTGTGTTATTGTGATAAACATCAAGAGTCACTTATTGATGCATGCATAAATCCATGTTCAAATTTATTAGATTCAGTTAGTCATGTGCTCTCCCATTGCCAAATTTACACACACACACACACACACAGCTTCCCATGGTCATATTTATTATAATATGGAGTAGAGTAGAATAGAGGGACTATAGGAATCAATGTATTTTTTAATATGACTATGTATAATGTACAAAGACCCTATCCTTAAATCTTGAGAAACTCATATGATAAGATGAGAGCATTTAATGTTTAGGCACTAGATCACCAACATATATGGAGGGTCCCTATCCATATATGAAGGCTATTAACGCAATGCAATCTTGAGTTCCTCTTGAATGATGATGTTGTGTTAATAATAACATTTATATTGAGGAAATTATAATGTGGTGGTAGACTCCCCCACACCAATACAAGAGGTAGGACCTCAACCTATTGATTCAACAAACTAAAAATCAAGACACAATTGGTCAAACATGTCATAGTTAAACTTGAAGAGGGATTTGATTTGGGTTGTGTTTATCCTAGGGGTGGTTTTTAGGCTTCTTGGTTATTCTATCATGGGAATCGCTTTGAGTCTTCACCTAGGTAAATAGAAGAACTATCAAGTGGGTCAAGGTCCATCTAGTTTACTAAATATTGAGGAGTGCACCATATCTATCCATGCAGATAAACAAGGGTGGGTTCTATTATATACATGATATGATATTAATCATCCATATATTCACGATTATCAGATAGATGATAAGGGATATAACTAGGGGAATATTTGATTTTGAGGGATGCCAAACCAAAATCAATGCCATAGTTGAGGGATTTCATGGCATTTATTCCACAATGAGTCATCATCTCATTGATAACATCTCAATGATACACCCTATTTTTGACATGAGTCTATTTCATAAAACCTATGTATAGGTAATTAGCCAAGTCCCCTATGTGTGTGTGTGTGTGGGAAGCTCCCTTGATGAATGAGTGTATCCATCAACCAAGGAGGGGGAGGATGGAGATGGAATCAATCAACAACCTATTATATATAACTTGGAGATAAACTTGAGGAGTGAGTAGAGTAAACTCATCAATATATCAAATAAGTGACCTATATATATATATATATATATATATATGGGGGGAACTTAATAGATATGAGATCTATATGGTAGGGAGACACCTATGTAGAGTATCTACCTCTTCCTCATCCTCCTAACACTAGTACAAGTGCCTAAAGGCCATCTAGATAGACCTATAGGGTAGTGGTAGGGCCTATCTAAATTTTCACATCCCCCTCTGAATATATGTAGAGGTTGGGGAGGCCCAAATATATAATAGATATATATGGTAGGGTCAAGGAGGCACCCTTATATATATATATATATATATATATATATATATATATATATATATATATATATATATATATATATTGAAATAGTTATAGTTATACTTGAACCATGTGCCCCTTTAGGTCTAGTGGCATATATGATATCTATAGTATATGAAGTGATATCATAGTAAATTCCTATAGTGATGTAGGACTAAGGTAGTGAATGGTCCACTATATTGGCGGTAAAGGTCAAACATAAAAAAGACTTGTTTTATCAAGCAGAGTGGACATTGATCCATATAATTATCCCCATCATACATATAATGTATGTGATGGGATTAGTGATCAAAATCAAACATTTACCTTCCCTTATAATGGATTTAAACTCATCCTATAAGTTTAATTTAAAAATCACTAATAAACCCTTGGTAATGGGCCAAGAGTTCTTGTGAAAATCTAATGCAAAACAAAAAAAATAGTTTGGGCTCCCCTGCCCCTAGACCTCTTAAAGATCAATTTTGATGGGGTCAAGGGGACACTCAAGGTAACCTTGGGGAGTTAGTGGCTAGTTACATAATCAGAGACTGTGTAGGTCTCTAATCAGAGGAGCCTCACTAAAATTAATTAATGAGACTGGTAATGAATCTAAGGCTCAGACATTGGCCCTTAGTGTAGATCTGTTAGTGCAATGTGTCAAAGAGAATGTAATACTTGGATTGGACTCAATGGTTCCAATCTAATCATTATGTAATAGGGGACATTTTCTTAGAACATCTCAAATATAATGGGCTAGGCTTTGGATATTCTAAGTGCCCTCAATTCTTGGGAGGTGTTTCACTATTATCAGGAGGCAAATCCTACATTGAATTTACTTTCCAATCAAGGTATCACATAATTTATAGAGATTGTTATGGACAACACTTGGGATGCTTGGCTTGTAAAAAAATTGGAAAATATCTATCTCCTATCTCCCCCTTCCCCTTGTTTGTCTTTGGGAATCATATTATTAAATTAGCAATGAAAGGGCCTCTCCTATTAATCATTTACTCCATTTTTGCACCTCACACACATTGGAGTCTAGAGTAGTGTGGCTTGCCTTTATGGGGAGTGTGATTAATTCAATTTGAATGCATTCCTTTTGATAAATATTCTTCGTTTTGATGTTGGATAATTGAGAGACATTTAGATGGAGCACCTAGTTCAAATCTTCATTATTGAGCCTTTGATATGTGTTTCTTCTAAGAAGAAGGAAATGTCTTTTAGGGTAGCTCAGTGAAGCCTATTTGAAGAATATTTTTGTTATTCAATTTGGATCGGTATTGGAGGCCATCAAATAGATAGTCAGATTAGTTTTCTTGGAAACTCATTATAGGATCAAAGTGAATTTTGGCATCACTTCATTATTTAGTAGAAACATGATCTTAGTTGTGGAGTGTTGGCCTGAGTAAATAGAGGAAATGTGAATAAATTAAATTACTAATAAATCATTTGATAAAATATTAAATTGTATTATTTTGGAATGATTTTTACAAAGACAGGTGAAAGCTTAAAAATCTTCATGGTTGGTTATGGGGACAACCCAAATTTCCCAAGAAACCAACTTTTATTTAACAAAGAAAACTGACATTAAAGAAAACACTTCCTAAAAAATTAAAATAAAAGGCCTTAATCATAAACCCATAAAACTCCACCTTGATATAAAGGGGTATAGAAGATGAAATAATTAGAGCAATGACTCTAAAGTCATCAAATAAACTCTATCACAACTATAACTGGTACACTGTACATCTTGATAGTAATCAAAAATGATGTTTCTCCATATAGAAGCCCACCCCTATGAGTTGTGGCATAAAAGACTAATGAACATGATCAAGGCCTACTCATCCCCAGTGATCATTATACCATAATATAGGATAACATGATCGAGGCATGTCCAATTACATCGACTAACATAAGGTCCCACACAAGAACTTGTCTAAGTGAAAAACCTATACTCTATATGACACATCTTATTGATGCCCAAAAAATGTTGATGACCTTTGTTCAACATTATTGGTGCTAGAAACCCCTATCAACTTGTAGTGTTATTGACGACTGATCGAAGTCTAACCAATCCTTAAATATTCTCCCCTATCAAGTGAGGTGAGATTTCATGCATAGATAAAAATCAAATCAACTAACTTTGTCCACTCTATGTCATCAAATATCAAATAATTAACAAAACCAAAATAAAAATTAAAAAATTGCATACTAAGGCTACCAATTTGTTATTTAAGCATGAACCAAAAATCCAAGCGAATAACTAACTTAAGAAGGGTAATAGTCCTCTAGCCTCCAACATATCCTCCAACCTCCAATTTGACATTTACACTTAGTCAATCATAAGGATCCTGATGGTCCTATAAAGGATGGTGTGTTTGCCAACCACATAAGAAAGAAGTGGCATTGTGAAAATTTTCATTGTGAAGGTGTTGGGTTCCACGTATAATGCACATTTATACATCATTAAAAATACCATATATATAAGCTTCAAAACACAAAATAAAACATTCCATTGTGTCTAAACTATCCTAAAACTTATATTTTAACTAATCACAGGACCACCTTTGGTAAAAGAATGACTAGTCAAAATGTGTCTCAAGAAGCCGTAACTACACCCTTATATCACCAATTTAACCCAAAAAATTAGTTAGATGGGATTTGAATCCTGGACATTTTATTGTATAAGTGACTACCAAAAATACATTTTTCAATCCCTTTTCATGCAAGTTTGAAATATATAGAAATAATATTCTAAATAAACTTGAGTTTTCTAATTTTCACAATAAAAAAATATATTTGCATGAAAGCAAATGTGAAATTGATTCACCCTCTCTTTTTTTACTTGTAGGGAAAAAATAAACTATAGCTTTCTTTCTTATGGGATCCAATATGCCTTTCTTCCTTGTGGGAAATGAAACATTAGGATTTGGAAATACTTTGAAAACTGTTTATACACTACATAACACTTCAAATGTCATACAGCTACAATGTTGCACCCTAGTTTGTAGAATGTCATATGAATTTTCAATGGAACTCAAAAAATTCTATCTTCTTTTAATTCTCAACACAAAAAATATTTCAATCCACCATACAAAATCTAGGAATAATCACAAAATAAAAAAATAAATACATAGCCATTGAATTTCTCTATTCAAATATTCCTTTTTACACACTATACAAGTGGATGAAATAACTTGAATTTAGAAAATCTTAACACCATATAGATTTATTTTCAGACCTACCACCTTCCTTTTGTGAATTTTTCTTGGAGGGCATTTATTTTATGAATGATAATAAAATACTAGTCAATAATTATTCTAAATAGCACACCATATATGATTTTGAATTATTGAATTGTAGAAAATAAGGTGCCATGTCAACTTCAATTATCGTAAAAGTAACAAAAAATAGTTACAACAATTTGTTTTGTCTATATTGCACTATACTATTTTCTTCAACCAGATTAAATAAACTGTATATCTCAATCATTCAACTATAATAGAATTTATTCAAACCCTTGTAATACAAACTAGTTAAAAAAATAAAGTGTCCAAGAAATATTGATAGATGATTTTATCAAATTCTCACCCCTTAAACACAAAAAAATAGAGTGCAAGATAAACATAAATAATTACTTGGCCATCATCCTCAAAAAATTTGATGAATGGGCTGCAATTTTTCTCTAATCGTTGGTAAGAATATGACGAAGTTCGGTGATCTCTAATTTTTCTCCAAAGCTGGTAAAAATATAATGGAATTTTGTGATAGAAATCATGCCTATGTCATCTTTGTCAAGCACCTTTAAAGCTTATTTAATCAAAACTTAGAAAAAATTCTTATATCCTTCTTTCATGATTCTCCTAAGCTCTGATACCATTGTTGGCCTGGGTAAATAGAGGAAATGCAAGTAAATTACATTGGTAATGAATAATTTATTAAAATATTAAATTGTATTATTTTGGAATGATGTTTACAAAGAGAGATGAAAGCTTGAAAAGCTTCATAGGTGGTTATGGGGATAAACTAACTTTCCTAAGTAACCAACTTTTATTTAACAAAGAAAACTAACATTAAATCAAATACTACCTAAAACATTAAAATAAAATACCTTGGATCATAAACCCAACATGGAGGACAAGGAAATAGTGAAGGAGGTAGTGAAACGGCTAATAAAGCTTCGATATAGGATTGAATGGTGAATAGAAATTGAGTATTTTCCAGCTAAAATCTTGTCAACATTACTCCTCTCAAAGAAGGATAACTATGACATTATTACATTATCTATCTTTAGAGAGCTTTAGGATCAAATCAATATTGTCTCAGCTCATGTGGATTAATTTTAGGGTCACATTCATTCCCCCTCTTTGATTGGTATAATTATTTCCCCTTTAGATGTGAGATCCCTAAGGGCTCCCCTACCCTGCCTCTCAGATATCATGGGGATGGTTCAATCATCTTGGGTGCTTGTTACTACACAAATACTAGATCAAATATTTGGGGGTGGTCATCCTTTTCCACCCCTAGTAAGGATCATGGACATAGGTCCCATCGAGACTATGGTGACTCATACTCAAAAAGTGACTTCCTTGGCCATGTAGGCTCAAATTAATTCCAACCTATGATACCTTACTTTATATGGTCACTTACAGCCCCTCACTAAGGATGAATCAAGAAACATGTATGTGGAGGCATTAAGCTCTAGTCCCTAGTGGAAAACAATGAGGTAGTTCAGTGGTGAACCCTTTGGTGTACTCCAATAGATAGATTAAGGTCTTTTTTTTCCTACATGTATCTTGGCTATGTGCATGTGTTTTGATGTTTATCTATTTTTATATTATAGGGTGGCATCCCTTATTGGGTTCATTTCCTACTAGTTACTCTTTGGCTAGTCCTTGGTTCTATTTTATCCCCTTTGGGTTGCATTTCTATGTATTGTGTGTTATATTGTTTCATTATCGGCTACTTAGGTGATTTTCTCCTCTCCCACCTTCTTGTGGATTTTATCTGAGATGTGTGGTTTTTGTAACTGGTTCATTTATAAAGGCTAAAGGGCCTTAAACCTCAATTATCTATCAAAAAACCACTTGTAAACAAAATTAAATGTTGAATTCATTTCTCCACTAGGAAGGGAAACAAAAGTTATAAAATCTCAAAATAAAGGATACAACTAGGAAGAAGTCACATTATCTTAAGTTGTTTACTAGTTTGAAACTAATATCCCTCAAGATTTGGCACAAAATTACACTCATAGTATTATATGTCTGTCTATATTTTGGTTAGTATGTGCACTCATAATAATTTAGTTTCACAACAATCAATGTGAATGTGACAAGTAACATATATAATTTATTATTTTCCCTCAATCATTCTCCATCATAAATATCAATCCAACCATATTTCTCTTATTTTAAGTAAACCAAATAGGGATAAATTTACGCATCTTGTTGCCTTCCTCATTTTCATCTTCATTTATGACAATAAACATCTATGTATTTCACTAATGTTCTAGTTCATGTGTTTTTCATAAAATATGACCTTCATTGACAAAATTAGAGACTTTTATTACAATACCCTTCAATGTTTATATACCTATGGGTATTGCACTCTTGTGTCATTTAATATCATAACAACATATGAAATTATTGATGTATCTTATATATCATATGTTTAGTGTTGACATATGCATTATTTTCAGTCATATTATGAAATATACAAATATATATATATATATATATATATATATATATATATATATATATATATATATATCTGTGTGTGTGTGTGTGTGTGTGTACTTTAGGTCAATGCAACATAACTAATTTTAAGTGAAATAGAGGTGTTTTAAATGTTATTATCAACAAGAATCTTCATAGTTTGTTTGGATGGTCTAGATATTGAGATTGTTTATTGTGTTATGTTATGTGTGATTTTTCATATTAAATTAGTGTTTGTGTAAGGATTTATTTTTATTTCATAGTGGATGGGTATTGTAGGAAGGGAAATATCTTGATAGAGTGGTTACAATTGGGAAGGACAATATCTTGGTAGTGTTTATTGTTCAAAGTTACTAACAGCCTTAGGGAGTTAGACCTAAGGAGTTAGTAGGCCTTTAAAGAGTTCAATATTATCTTGTAATTTGTAATTTTTACAATATTTAAATATTAAAACTTGAAATAATTGATTGTTTGAATGGAAATACATAATCTCAATAGTAATTTGAACTTATTTTGAATGGTGGGAAATGAGGATTATGTGCCTCGAATGCATGTGGTGTATTATATCTTATAGTTAATGAAAAACCATTCTCATTTATTTCCTTCAAAAATCCACATTTAAAATAATTATTTTTTAAAGTACACTTTATTTGATTAGTCTATCCAAGAGGTCCAAACTCATCTTCCAAGTTTAAGTCTTAAAATTTAGAAAATTAATATTATAATTAGTATATTTTTAATGAAGTGTATACTTAGTTTACTCTTGTAAATTGAAGTTCAACTATTTCCCACAATTTGTTTTTAATTAGATGGGTTAAAACTAGGCTAAAAAGGGCCTGTACCTAGACAAAGGGATCCAAAAGATAAGGGTGAGTAGTAGTATAATAATAAGGAAAAAAAATAGGAACCCGATAGGAAAAATACCCTACTGCCCAAAAGATGATGAGATTCAACAAAAAACCCAAGACATACTAAAGAGAATAAAAAATTGCCTACTAATCAGATTCAAAGTAGATGACCAATTTTTTAGCCTTGGTACTTCCCCCTTTGTTGCTCATTTTCCCTCTAGTATGTTTCCCAATAGAGTGATCTTTTTTCTCACTCTACTTCTTGTGCTTTATACTAGTAAGCTTAGGATCCTCCTTCTCCTTTTTAGACTCTTTGATATTATCCTCCATGTCATTTCTTTGAGAGGTGTTGTTGCCTTAGGGAGTGAGCACATCAAAGCCTACATGTTCTTTCCTGAACTTCATTTCTTCCATCTCATGAGCCATAAGTCATTTAAGGTTATCGACTTCATCCATAATTTTATTGTAAAGCAATTTCTAGATTGAAATTTTAGTAAATATATTATCAAGGGATTGCTCGATTTCTTCCTTTTTCTTGGTAAAAATAACCCTATGGCCTCTACTAGTAATGGGAGACACATATACAGGAGTCCCCCTTTCCTTTCCTCTCACTTTGTAATCCTCCTGAGATAACTCAACTCTATCCCCTTTACTTTGTTCCTTCCCATCTTTATCGAAATCAAAATCCATGAAGAAATCCTCATCCCTTTCAGATTCTTCCTATTCACTAGGGATGTTAATCACCTCTGTGATAATTATCAACCATAATGGCTCCCCCTTCTTAACCAGTAATAGTATCACCACCTCACTATATCTTAAGTACTTTTACATACCAGTCCATTATAATTTCTTGTTCTACACCTACATCAATTTTCTTAATTGATAAAAAGTCCTCTAATAATTTTTACATACATTTCAATTTCTTTACCTTCTCTAGGTCAAAATCAACCCACATGGGTCAAGATAACCAATCAATCCGAACCTTTATCGGTCGATCTTACCTATTTACTATAATGGCCATTTTTCAAATTTAAACCCTTATTTATAAGTTGGTCCATATTTTTAGAATAGTTATCATGATGTTTCACCCATTTTGGATTGTTATAAATGCACATTTAAAGCACATTTTCTACCACTTGGATATTTCATTATTTGGGCACATTTATACTATTAAAAATTGAGTGAAGCTTCCCTATTCTTCCTAATTTCAATTTTATTCACTTGAAGAAACCTTTATCTAAGTCATGAACCTATTATATCCAAGTCAAAAAAATCATTATAAATCATTCAATTTATCTCCATATGCATATATGTAGCAAAGAATAAATATTGAACTAAGCACTCTAGGTGGGAGAACTACATGGGCTTGATTCCCTCTTTAGAGTAATTTATATATGTAATTAGAATTTAATCATCATGAGGGTGATGAGGGTCAACTTAGTCCATTACTCCCCCACCCACACCCTTTTATTTTTAGAGGTTTTCAACTATCATAAAACCTAATGGGGTTTCAACCTTGAAAAGGTCATTTGTAGGTCACAAAGTTTAAGGTAAATTTTCCACATATAATCATATTTTAATTAGGTGTAGGTGATTGTATCATCATTTTTATGTTTTCTAACACAGTTAAATATTAATCCTTAGGGTCAAAAGACAGCCAATCTTAGATATTTTCAATCAATTTTGGCCTAGAATAGTGACAGTTATTGTTTCAATTGCATGCACATAATTAGGTATGAGTTAATCACTCTATCTATCTTTAAGTCACACACATTCAATCTAATAAAGTAATCAACTAATTCTTCTTGTCCTATTTATGTTTTTCATAGTTATATTATTGAATTCCTTTGAGATTTGTCCATTTTAGTACTTTAATTTCCTTTTGACTATATCATTAGTTATTTATTTTCTAGTGCAAGAAAAGATCAAACCTTAGGATTCAAGAGATATAGTCAATTCTGACTATTTTCAAATCATTCTGACCTAGAATTGTGATAGTTGGTGTTTCAATTACATCTACATAATTAGCCTTGAGTTAATCATTCCAATTATCTTTCAGTCTCACACATCAATCTAATGGCTAGTAATCAGCTAAATATTCTTGTTTTCTTTATATTTTTTATAATTATATTCATTCATTCATTTGAGCTTTGTCCATTTTAATACTTTAATTTCATTCTTCTAGTTATAAGTCAATATACAAAATTTTCTAGCCTTCAAATAATTTTATCTTAATTAGAGTTAATACACCAATTAATTCCAAATTATGATAAAATATATTGGTAAACTCATACATTTTTTTAGCATTACTTAAAATAATTATCTTAGGGTTTAGATAAATTCCTAAACATCTAACATTATTATATCCTTATTTTTGCCATGTATTTAATATCTAACACTAAAAAATCTTTCTTTTAACCTTAGATTCAATATCTAACACTGAAAGAACATTCTTTTGACCTCAGATTTGGTATCTAATACTGAGATAACTTTCTTTTGGCCTTTAATTTCAAATGAATTTATTAATCTCCATACACAAAAATTCCTCTTTTTTTAGGACCTAAATTTTAGGTTTATGTTATTTGCTTCTCAAATTGGAAACAATATATAGCTATAATGGATGATCACACTATTTATGTATTGCTTCAAGCTTTTCTAGTTTTCATTACATGTTGTCTTCCCCAAATAAGGAAAATATTTAATAATCATGTAATAAAATGGATCAAATCTCATCAGGATCAAATGATTAATTAATAATGTCAAGACCTTTTAATTTCTTCTTATAATGGGCAAAGTGTATGTATGGTTGTCACAATACGAAGGGGAGGGATAATTAATTTTATTGTACCAAACCCTCCTCAACCCCATCCACCTCCCACAAAAATTAAAAAAAATGGTATGATATTCCTAATTAACTACAACATACCCAAGCTAAGATTTTTATTAGACTTACTTAAAATAATGCTTATCTATAAAGATCTCATTTATGTGGTATTAAAAAACACCATGGTACCAAGTGATGTGGAACCTTATTATATCATTTATATTGTTAATAAATTATGATGGAATAAATAAATTATCTCCTTTGAGAAATAATTTTTACCTCCTAAGTATATAACATACCAACACCTCTAATTATACATTCAAGTACAAATTCACAATAAGGTGGCTAAATGGGTATTGGTTGATAATGGATCAAGATTAAATGTGTAATATATATTTCTTAAAATTGTTAGGTATAGAATCTAATGCTTTTGTTCATTATGATATGCACATCCAAGGATTTTTACAACATATTATTGGGAAGACCATGGATTCCATAAATTTATGTAGTACCATATACTCTTCATGCATGTTTAAAACATATTTTTCAAGGAGACTGATGAATCTAATATACATGTCCAACTAGATGGTCCAGATATTATCCCTGTAGCACCCTATGTTGAGGATATCTCATCTTTACTTGATAAATAAAAACTAGAATTCAATTTTGTAAAAGTTAAATACCCACATCCAATAATATTGTAAACCATGTTACAAAAAAATAGTATACATGTCTTTAACAAGTTTTAAATGATTATCCAAAATTATTTGCTTAGGCTTATTTAGATATGTCAGGCATAAATCCTACAGTAGCGATGCATAATATAATATTATATCTATATGCACAACCTATAACATAAAAATCATAAAGATGCATCCCAAATTGTCATTGTTGGTTGAAAATTTACTTTAAAGGTTATTAGATGCAATATTTATTTGAGCTATTGACTATCATAGATGGGTATCCAACATAATACCTATTACAAAACCTAATGGATAAATATGATGTTGTATATATTATCAGGATTTAAATAAATCTTTTCCAAAATATGAATTTCCTTTTCTAAATATTAACATTATTATAGGTTCTATAGTTGGGATTTTATGGATATAATCAAATCAAAATTAATCCTGGAGATCGAGAAAAAAGATCATTTCTTACACCTTGGAGAACATTTTCCTATATATCCATTCATTTTGGATTACATAATGTTACATCTACTTATGAGTGCATTGAAGACTATGTGGATGATTTATTATCTAAATCTAAATTATGACAAAATCTCACCATAAATTTATAACAAAATTTTTAGCACCTCTACAAATACAATGTACACTTTAAACCAAATAAATGTGACTATGGTATGACTTATGTGAATTTATTAGGATACATTATATCTCAAAAAGGATTTTAAATTCATCCCAAAAAGGTAAAATACATTTTATACATGACTCCACCAAAAGGATTAAAGTAATTAAAATTTTTACAAGGAAAAAATTAGGGAATCAAATGTTTTGTGGCTCAAATTGTAGATAAAACACAAACTTTTACATAATTATTAAAAGGGGAAAAATATTTGAATGGGATGAAATATTTAAAATAAATATTTGATGCTATCAAATAATATTTACTTCAACCACCTATTCTCATTCTACCTATTCCTGAAAGGACCTTATTATTATGTATCTCTATTATAGATCATTCTTTAGTGGATTTATTGGCACAATATGATGATGATCATATGGAATGTGTAGTGTATTATATTATTCTCACTTTGGTAAATGATGCAAATAATTATAGTATTATAGAAAAATTATGTCATGCATTGATTTTTACCACATAATTTACAATAGTACATGTTGAATAGTGAGAGACAAATTATCACAAAAATGGACCCACTCGTATTTCAGATGTCCAAATCACATCTATCTTGATGTATTTATAAATTCAGCATGTTACTCATGAAATTTGATTTAAAATTTATTTCTCAAAAATCACTAAAAGGATAAGTTATCACAAACCAACTAGCATTATCTCCATTAATAGATACACTATTGATTAATGATGATTTTAGAGATGAATTCACTTCATATCACATTGATGATGACATTTGGACCATGTACTTTGATGGACATAAATGTTCCATAAGTATTAGTGTTAGTATTGTTTTCATTACACCTTAAGGCCAACCTATGTCATTTGAATATCATTTGGGGTCTTCCTATACAAATAACATAGTAGAATATAAATCACTAATATT
The DNA here is from genome assembly GCA_037957365.1 of Torreya grandis. Classification (NCBI taxonomy): domain Eukaryota; kingdom Viridiplantae; phylum Streptophyta; class Pinopsida; order Cupressales; family Taxaceae; genus Torreya; species Torreya grandis. The sequence goes on along the minus strand of JARHVA010000021.1, from coordinate 3,225,185 downwards.
AGGTTTATATACATCATGCACATTACAAATAAAACATTACATGTATATGGATCTCTCAACTAGTGGTTAATCAAGTGTTAGACATATACCAAACAAAATAATAAAATCTAGTTCCATATAAATAATTGGTATAGTGGTTAATGGCACATTTTGAATACCTTCTCATAGAAAGCATCCCTAAAAATATAATACACACATGGATGCCATGGCTAGTATTGCTTCATTAATCCATATTGACATTAAATGTGGTCATTCCATTTTTACTATATAATAACTACAACAATCATTTGTATCTATATCACAAGTAGAGGATCTATAAGTACTAGTAATTACTCATAGCACAATAAATTCATACACACACACATAAGGTAGTCATACCAAATAATTCTACATACAATGAAAATAAAAAATTATAATGATAGGCTACATGTTACATTCTTATCAATGGATCTATATTTAAAATATCATTTGATGAGAAACTACTCTGATGTCTAAATTGTGAAGAAGATAAAAATAACCATATTGTAAGTACATGATAGTGCATGTGGCTATCACTTTAGTGAAAAAATTATGTCTAAAAAATTATTAAAAAGAGGATACTATTGGCCTACGATGGAGTAAGAATGTCATGAACATATAAAACTTTGTACATAAATTTAAAAAGATAGCAACCTAAATCATGATCCATCATATGAATTACAACCCATTGTTTCACCTTGGCCATTTTTACTTTGGGGATTTGTTTTGATTGTAAAGATAAATATAGAATCATCAGATGGTCACAACTTCATTATTACAACTATAAATAATTTCAAAAAATGGGTTGAGGCCATACCTTTACAACCTACTACAAGTGAAGATATATGTCAATTCTTAATGACATATTATTGCAAGGTTTGGACTTCCATCAGTTATTTTTAAAAATAATAGATCATCCTTAAAAAAAATAATAAATTTTGTGAAAAATTCACATATTTTCTACACCATATCATCCACAAGGTAATGGTCAAGCAGAAGCTACAAATAAAATTATTACCAATATTTTAAGAAAAAGAGTTGCAAAGCATGGCACATATTAACACAATCAGATTATGTATACACTATGAGCATATCACACAAATGTGCATACACCAACAAAGGTTTCCCCATATTCTCTTTTTTACATCATAGAATAAAAACTACCACATAATCAATTATAGTGAATATCATGAAAAATGATTACAAGAATTAGAATTATTTGATTGAAAGTGTATTCAAGCTATTAAACACCTTAAAGTCTATCAAGATCACAACAAATGTGCATATGGAAAAAAGGTTCATAATCAAGAGTTTCAAGTGGGGGATATAGTATTAAAATAAAATAAGAAGAATACAAATATATATAAGGAAAATTAAGGAAAATTAAAACCTACTTGGCTGGGTCCATTTGTGATTACATAAAAAGTGGGTACTAGAGCTTATTGATTATCTACACAATAATTAAAACCTATGAATATCATGCACTTACAAATATATTATACTTAACATAATGACAAAATCAAAATCAATTTGGTCAATCTTGTATCCCTTAGTGTTTTGTGTCTTTTTGGCCTATTGGCTCTTATTTTTCACTTTTCTAATTTTAAAATTCCAGAATAGTGATCTAAAAGTACCTCCTTTTTCATTTAGATTGTTTTTTCACAATCTAAATAAAATAGACTATATGTTTCATCATAAATAAAATCAACCAAAAATAATAAAGATTGATTATTTATACTATCTTAAACATGTTGATACTAGCTTGTAGATTTTTACACAATAAAATCAAAAATTATACTAACACATCCTTAATACATCTAATTTTTTGATATTATACCCAGTTTCAATTTACACAACATTACTATTCATGAAAAAACTTTCTCTATATCATGCACTAATTATTACATAATATTTTTCCATTAAAACTAGAAACGTTTATCTATATGTGACACTTTAGGCCTTGGATCATATGTTACATACATATTTTGAATGATACATATATTACTATGATGACATACATTTTCACATATTCTAAGATATTAAATAACTACATCTTGTTTTGTGTGACATAATAAATTTTTATTTTAAGATAATTTAATTTCAAGACACATTCTCACTTCAAAATCGGGGCATTTTAGTGGGCTTTTGATACATGAAATAATCCTTTATAAGTAGAAAATCATTTTTTGATTTAAAAAAATATAATTTAAGAGAATTCATAATGTTCAATATTCAATTATTGGTATAGATTATGAGGGCATATTTCATGCATATGCATTCACATTATAGGAACATATTATAGATTCAAATGTTTTGGGTCCATATGCATAGGCATATGCTCACAATCTTCAATCAAAAATTAAAAATATTTACGTCTACATAGAGTTATAGATTTTACATTTATCACATGGGGGAATGATACATATTCATGCCTTAATTTAATTACTACTTTTTATCTAAGGTCATAGTGGGAGCATGGATGTTATCCATTCTTTTTTTATAATGCTTACAAGTAGAAAGGAACAAAGTAACAATTAAATATGTATGCAATTTATAGTGGTTGATTTATTTAAGTGCATAATTCATATTGGAGATTTAATGGCCTCCAATATTATATCTTGAAAATTCATTGTGGATTCCAACTCATTTTCATAGTGGGGTTACAAAGACAAACAACACAAATTGAGGTTTTTGCATCCCTCAATGGGTAATGTTTTTTATACATGTTCACTTAAAATTGTGGCTTGATCACCCTAAATTATCCATGGTTCAACAAAGGAATTAATATCTCCAAGTGCCTTATGGGAATCACCAATTATCTAATGCTTTAAGGAAGCATCATCTTCAATAAAAGTTACAAGTGAAATATTAGTTTCACACATACAGATGTATTATTTCCTTATTCTTTAAAATATTTTTGAGTTCAATTTACATTTAATTATTAATTTCACATATGGATATTAACTAATTTTGCATAATTATATGATTTACCATGGAACACCTTGCATGATTGGAGCTTTCTCAAAAAGGAAAATTGTGTTGTACGCACTCAAGTATATCATTCCTTTTACTCTTGTAATATCATTTATAAATTAAATGAGGGAAAAATGTAGGCACTCAAATTTATTCATGAATACTTGATAATGTTAGTTTTAAACCACATTTAACTTAATTTATTTGAGATTTTAAATTGATCTTATTTTACCACCTCACCCCATCCTAAGTACTTGTATATACCATACCTTCTAGGTGGTTATTTTACACCTACAAAAATATTATTAATTGCTAAAAACCCTAAGCATTTTTATAGACATTTCAATTTCTTTACCTTCTCTAAGTCAAAATCAACTTGCATGGATTGGGATCACTAGTCAATCCTGACCTTTATCAGTTGATCTTTCCCCTCTCCCATCAATGGCTTTTTTTCAAATTTAAACCCTTCCTTATAGGTTGGTCCATATTTTTAAGCTAGGTATCATGATGTTTCACCCATTTTAGATTGATATAAATGCACATCTAAGCCACTTATTCTATCTCTTAGAAATTTCATTATTTTGGCACACTTATACTATTGCACACTAAGAGAAGCATCCCTATTCTTCCTAATTTCTATTCTTTCATTTAAATTAGCCTTAATCCAAATCAAAATCCTATTATATCCAAGTTTATCAAAGCATTATCAAGTATTCAATCCTTCTCTAGATGCTTACATGTAGCAAAGGAGGAATATTATAATAAATACTCTAGGTGGGAGAACTATGTGTTGGAGTGGATGTGTTCACACTGGCTAGTGGTTTGGGATTTTACCAAAATAGTTTTGTTTCTAGCTATGTTCACACTCATTTAAGAGTTAAGTTTTATTGGGAGTTACTTAATTAGTTGTTATGTGTCAAATATTTTCACACCTATTTTGTGTGTGCAAATATTCCATATCAACTAATATTTATTTCACACAACAAATTATTTGTTGTGCATAATAAATTTTTATGCCTATTTAATAGGCACTCTTATTACTTCTCTTAGAGAGGTGGAGAGAGAAACTTACAAGTTGTATTATTCTTTGAGGAAATAATCAAGCAACTTGTCTATATGCATAATGTCTAAGATGTTTTTTCTATAGTAATTATTTATAGGAGTGATCCTACAGGTTATGAGTTCTTTTAGAACTCTGAAATGGTATCAGAGCAATTCCTTGCAGCTATTACTTAGTGATTTATCTTTGTGTTCAAGACTTATTTATAATTTTCTTTTCATACAAAATGATATAATTTTATGGCTTTTTATAAGCCATACCATTCATTTTGGGGGGGTTTTCCATATGATTTATTTTTTGAAGGCTAAACATTTAGTTTGGATCTTTAAATTGTATTGGGTTTTGCTCAAAGATATTGGAAAAAGTGATTGATAGCCCATCTCATCTCAACTCTGAGTGCATATTAATTTAACTTGGCCATTATGAGATTTTTGTAGCCTTCTCTTTTAAACAAACTCTTCTCCACACAGCTAGTCCATTCATCTTCACATGTTTGTTGTTTTAGCTATTAATTTTTTCATTGGATTGGCTTAAATCTATTTTAAGTGGAGTAGAGAGAAATATACGGGAGTATCATCCCTCTGACCTTCTTCACATTATATAAGTGTTAGATTTGGTTTGATATTTTAGAGAATTAAACTCTTCCATGTCAGATAGCTCAATACACTCCACCTTTGGTGCCATCTCAGATTCATTATTTTATTGTTTTTTATCTTTACGGTACTATTTTAACATTTAGAAAGATGCATAGTTATCAATTTAATCTTAGTGCATTATTGGAGGTTTCAAAACCTTATGGGCTAGATACATAATATATGTTTATGTATTGGGATCGATCGTGCATGGTTTCCTCCATGCTAGATAAATTCCATCATTGGTCAACTATACTCCACATGGCCTTCCTCCTATTTTGTCTTGTCCTCCAAAAGTTTGTTGAGCTATTTTGAACTTGGAAGATATTTATTTTGGTATTAGTAGAGGTTCTATCATGAATGTGGTTTGAACTAGTTCAAAGACACCTTTCCCAATTTTTTAACACTTATTTGGTATCTTCTATGTCGTCTAATCTCCCACTCCCATTACCTCAGTCAACCATCACCATCAACACTCTATCTCGAGCTCCCTGCTAATTTGATCTACACTTTAGTTTATAGGTCTATATGAGGTGTTGGTATTTGCTTCAACCATAGGCCTACATGATTCAACCACCTCCAAATCCATCTATAGGGAATTTGTTGTATCTTTAGATCAGTATTTGATTGGGTCTCCAACAACCCATTTCTTTGCTAATGCCTATTGAGCTGTAGGATCTATGTTTAAGCTTAGCCTCCACCTATCAATCTTACATAAAATTTTGGTTCATTTTTTCATTTCAAACTGATGCTTTTTTTAATGTTTAAATAGAAAATTTGATATAACATTCTCAAGAAGATTTGTACCTGAGTTGGCTTGACTAACTTTGTACTTCTCAATTGTGAATTCATGACTTTATACACCATCCACTAAAGTGGATTTTTTTTAGAAGGCCTATTTTTTTAAGAATAAGAGATTATTTTGAGAGGCTATATTTTGAAAGTAGTGGCATTCTTAATGGAGGTGAATTATTAAACAAAGTGAATAGGTGGCATTATATTGTAAGGGGTGTATATTTTTTGTAAATGGCCTTTATTTCTATTATTTTGTAAACCTTATTAATGGGAGACATTTTTTCACTATTTCCATTTTCCCTCTCAGTTGTCAGAGATGGAGGGTGAGGTCCAGTCTCACAGGTGGTGAGAACCCCTCATAAAACATTTCATTTTTTGGTATGATTTGTAAATAAGATGTATTTTTTTCATAGTCTAACATCCTACTTTTAGAGTGTTTTGTCCTCTTTTGTGCCACTTATTGTATTCACAGATGCATTTTAGGTGGTAACTGACATCCCTCTTTGACCATTTTTCCATTATTGGTCTTTTCCATTTTTGGGTATGGAATCATGTATGTTTTAACCCCTTAGTTCTTCCAACTATACCTCCTAGAAAACCAAAATGTAGATGCACTTGCATATGAAGGGATTGTGGAGAGTTATACTTGGTTATTTTCCCATTTTCACAAATGAGAATGACATTGTATGATATGCATCCTTGTAAAAGAAGGCACTTTTGTTTATTTGCCTCCATGTTTCTAAGAGTTTATAATTTCACATTAAACATACCACATCACCTAAGGAAGCATAGGACATTATTTCTATATTGTTTGATGAGGTTAGATCACCTCCACATGTCCTTCCTTATTCTCCTTCCTCTCATAGTGAGGATTATTATATTTGTGACATTGTTTCTCCACCATATCCTCCCATTTATATGGGTATGATTCTTGATGGCAATTTTCATGAGGACTCTTTGGCATCTTCATCTTCTCCTATTAGTTCTTTTCCTCTTTCCATTGTTAGTGAGGATATGTTTTTTTAGGATGAGACAATTATACAGCCCCTTAATACTACTCATGATGTAGATTTGACTACTGGTAGTCACTTGGATGAGGTACCTTCACCTTTTCCACTTATTGATGCACATTTTGATACAATGGTTGTTTCTCCTATTTTTATTTTGGTATGATTCTTGATAGTACCCTACCAAGTCTTAAGTAACCCATTGATCAAATGGCCTCTTTCCTATAACTTCAAGAAGAAAACAAGAAACTTTTGATGTAAAATTATCTTCTGCACTCCATGATTTTGGAAAGGATGCCTTCATATGTTCTCTATAGAAGAAAATAGTTGGTATGTCATTATGTACTGAATCTGGTACACATCTAGTTGATGCACTTTTACAGTGTGATTTACCACCTTTCAAGTAGCCCATTATTCATGTTACTCCTATTATTTTAGATGATATTTATGTGCCTACTACTATTGCACACTCTGCATATCACACTCTAGTTCTTCATACACATATGTCTACTTCTTTTGAACAACATACCACTAGCTTTGGCTTCTACATGCTTCATTTCATGGGTCACACTACCAGACTTGTAGGCATTAATAAGTGTTTACAAGGCATTATTTGTCCTATTCAGCCTGTTATGTGGATTTCTTGGCATGGCATTGGTTATGATGTAGGTGTTTCATCTTTGTTGGGATCTTTGGTGATGGAACTCCATATTTTATTCACTCCACTCTTCATAAGGATTATGAGCTATATATGGGCTCTTCTACACCTTCACTCAGGCCTGAGAAACTTGAGACTATAGTAGTCAGACATGATCTACCTAAAAATTCTTTGGATGTTACTTATCCTATGTATTCATGTTCGTTCAGGGTGGATTTTTGATTGATAATAATCTATAAGTGAGGTTCCTCTACCACTTAGCTTCTTCAACTACACATTTCTTCTCTTTCCTTTTGATGTTCTTTGGTTGTTTAATATTTTATTAGGTATATGTATTTTTTGGAGCCTATATCTCTCATTTCATAACTATCATCCATTGTAGCTTATTGCATTGTGGACTTTTTATGCTGCTTGGTGATATTATTGTTGGATGGGACTTTTGTTTGTAGTCACACTGGAAGTCATGGAATCTTTCTCTTCATGTTCATATGTTCTATAGTAAGCATTTTACTCTTATGTTGTTGACTATCCCATCACCACCATTGACATATTTTTTGAGAGATTTGTATCTACATCTTTGATCCAATTAATAGAATAATTTTTATATTTATTAATTAAAATTTTAATCATATTTCAATCAAATATTTTCAATCCATGTTAATTCATGCCATTTTTTCATGTAACACCTAAGCACATTAATAATTTTTGAATCCATTAATGGACATAGTTACTTATTGATTTCATAGACACTCAAGATAAATTAAACACTACGTCAATTATAATATGAAATGTCATGTTCTTGTTAACCAAAATATATTATACCCAAATCATATTTGGATTTCTCCTTTGAAATCATCACTTCAGTTCTGAGGCAATTCTTAGATTATTAATATTTTAAGTCCATAATCTTATTATTCATAATATATTCACAATTAATATTACAATTATTCATTAAAAAGCACATATTTACTCATGATATGTAATGGATAGTTATTGGCTTCCATTTCTTGTAAAATGTCCATTTAATTGCAACATAAAATAGATAAGAATGAGTTTAGATATGAAATCATTATTCAACACCATTTTCTATTATTTAATAAACAAGAATAACTAATCTATTTAATAACCATTAGTATATAATAAATTTATAGGGCTAATATCCAGATCCATTCATTTTAATATTTCAGACTAGGTTAGTCATGAATATCTATTCATGATGATGGAAATCGCATTACACATAGGAGGCTAGTATAAGGTGAAATATCACATTATATATTTTATATACTTAGAGAGTAGAAAAAGTAGGGTCAGTTAGAAATTCAACTTATTAATTTAAACTATTTAAATGTGATGATTCAAAATGCACAATTATTCTAAACTTTCAACATAATAAATTGCAATGTAAGAATGCATTTATAAGGAAATAAATCACATAGATCTAAATATAGCTCATTCTAGTCTTTGGAAGCATATAAAGAACTTATTTATGCCTTTAGTTAGATAATGAGATGAATCTAAATAATTCTTCTATAAATAATCTAAATCTTGTAAGTAACCATGAATATCGTACCATGATTTATCCAAGATCAATATTTAGATTCAATATCATTATATTCAACTATTAAATGAAGTGAAATATGAAATATCTCCAAATATGTAGCTAATACAAATTTATTCAATAACCTAAATATATATCAAGTTATAGTATATGTTTCAAAATGAAAAAGGTCCTCTTGTCAAGCATTTAAAAATAGTTGAACCTAATTTCCCCCAAACTAATTTTCATCTAATCAAGCAATAGAGATCATTAATTTTCAAAAAAAGTTAGCATGCTTAATTAAAATACAAATAAATATGTTCATAACATTCATTTCTCATTACAAAATTATACTTTTCCTTGAGCATGGATTTGAATAAGTAAAGTAGAGAGTTAAAACACATTCACATGTTTATCACAAATTGTCTACTTGACCAATAAGTTTCATAAAGTTCACATAATGATACTAGCTATGAGATGATTTAGTGCCATGATCCACTTGATCACCAACATGATGTCTACATGTAGTCTTTAGGTTGAATATGAGGAATCTATCGTGTTGCATTTTCCTCTACAATTGTAACATTCTCATTGCATTATCTAAATTTGGTTGAGAAACAAAGCTTTCAAATATGATCCAAATCTTTTTGTCAGCTGAACAATGTACATGGTTGATCTAGTTAAGATCCAATGAATTCAATAATGTTTTAAAGCTTTCCTTTAGCTAAATATATCAGGCTAAACTTTATTTTCTCACATAATTGAGTATTCATTACACCAAGATAAGTCTATTTGGTTGAGCATTTATATTTTTTTAATTTCATAAGTCATTACAAGGCCTTATAATAGAGGTTCATCACCCATTAATCAATGTGATATTTTTCTAAGTCAACTTGACCTGATATCTAGCATCATAATATATTGTTTGATCCTTTCTTCAAATTAGTTATCTATCTTGAGATTTGTCTCCTCCTTTGAAGGACTACCTTTTATCTATTTCTTGTTTCCTTCATTAGAGAGTCCTTCTTATCATTTAATTCTTGATCTAATTCGGTATAGTCATATTAATTTTGAGACTATGTTCCCTATTGTTTTTTGACTGTAACATTTCTTGTAGTCATGTTTTCTTTTTATCATATTTACTTTTCTAGTAGGTTTTAGGGTAAGATGACATTTATTGTTGTAGTCTCCATTCTCTTCAACAAGTTTTCTACACTTTCATCTTCTTTTATCCATTTTATATCTTCTATATATTTACTTTTGTTGTTAAGCATATGTGTTACTTCTTATAGTCCATCGTCTGCTAGTTGTCATGATTTCCTCTAGATCTAGTTTGTGACTTTTTTGGTCTTGGTTATTGTTCTATTAATACTGGCTACCACCTTCTTTAGGATATTAGTATCCCACTTTTATGTTAATCTTTGCCTACCATCATGGCTTTGATCATGGCCTTTACTTAATTATTTTTTACTTGAATATTTTGATGTGGATGCCACTAGGCTTCCTATGAAGATTAATTTACATATTATAGTTACATTTCACTTTGTTGGTTGTGGTGTCTTTTCAACATTTTATCTTATTATTTTAATTATTTTTCATGTTCGCATTATAAATGGGTCCTCATACACCAAAATGTCCCTTTGTATTTATGCCATATAGGCATAAGGTCATAAGGGCTAAAGTTTCTGATGTGCCATACAATTGGATGAACATAAGGTGAACCTAATTACCAAGTTATTATTCAGATATATAATTACATGCAACTATCCTTTATTGAAGCTCTTGATTTTTCCATGTCAACTCAAAATACACTCCAATAGACTAAATACAAGCCCAACCAACCCATCTCATAATCAGTATATAAATTTAAGATCCATTTAGAAACACATACCTCCTACACATGCACCAAACTCATTGCGGTACCTCTACAATATGAAGAGATAGAAATAAAAAAACATTAATCAATTATTATAATAATAATAATAATAATAATTTATTTCTTATTTTGTGATGCAATAAATGATCACAAAAGGATATATATATATATATATATATATATATATATATATATATATATATATATATATATATATATATATATATATATATGTATGTATGTATGTATGTATGTATGTATGTATATATGTATATATATATGTATATATATATATATATATATATGTATATATATATGTATATATAAAGCATGAAAACAATCATGAATAATGACATAACAACTAGCCCAACCCCGATTGATATTTAACCATGTACCTAAGCTAAGGTAAAGCTAGGTGAGGCATTACAATTAGTATATCTATTATAGTTATAAAATATCAAATAACTAAAAAATTATAAATAATCAAACAAAGAAATCTTAATGTAAATTTATATAATGATTTAAAACTATTCATAAATTTTAACAACATCAGAAAGATAAGACATGATTGTTCCTTATTTTATAAAAGATGATTTGCTACATAATTTGATAAAGAAATCATCAAATTTTAGTGTATATAGAATCTACAACTTAGAATAACATGTCATAGATTCATGTTATAAGACAAGAATGTTACATTAGCATATGTCTAGAGATTTGAATCTTTAAAATATAAATTTTCCTTCTATGCAAATACAATAAATAGTGGGTATTGAAAGGACACCACATTTTTCTAAGGTGCAAGGTTCAAAACTTGAATATTTTCAAGCCAAGTTAATTCATGCCATTAATTCAAGTAACTCATAAACATATTAATAATGATTTAATCCATTAATGGACATAATTACTTTCCAATTTCATAGACACTCAAGATGAATTAAACACTACATTAATTATAAGATGAATTTTCATGATAGACACAACTTATTATACCCAAATCATATTCGACATTCTCTTTTAAGATGATACCTTCAACTCTGAGGTAATTCTTAGATTACTAAATATTTGAATGTCCATCTCCTTAGTATTTCTAATATATTCACAAGGTCTCTTATAGTTTTTTAGTATAAAAACACATATTTACTCATGATAAGTAATGGATAACTATTGGCTTGCATTTCTAGTAAAATACGAATTTAAGTGCAATGTGAACTTGGGACAGACTATTGTCTTCAAGCTTTTGAATAAATGAATAAACTTTTGGATAAATGAAATATGGATAGATTTTCTTTGACTTCTAATTTTTGCATTGGCATATATTTTCCTATATTATTCACGTGCCTATCATTTTGTTCAATTAAACTTGATGAAAAAATCACATCTTTAGATTGGGTAAAAGGTATACATTGAATTTATATAACTTAGCCATTCTAAGGATGTGAAATTCAAATGTTGATAGGTGTAAGAAGCGTGTTCTTTATTGTTCGAAAGAGGATCAAAATGAATATATGAACAATAATTTGTATAATTTTTTTCCAAATACCAATATAATTATTAAACTATAGGTGGTGTACTCTCATACTGTTCAAATATTATATATGAATGTTGCATTTTAAAATTACATAATGTTAATTATTTGTATAATAAAAATAAAATATAACATTTAGTTTCTAAAATTTGTGTAACATTTTAATGATGACACATCTTAATTATGTTTAAATATTAAAACATGTTGGTGTACTAAATTAAATAATAATAATAATAATAATAATAATAATAATAATAATAATAATAATAATAATAATAATAATAATAATAAACTTACAATACTAACATAATAGATTTGTTAGTTATAATAGCAAGTAATATTTTTTGAATAAGAGGACTTGCAACAAATGAGAAAGAATAGTTTCTTATAAAATGTGTTACTAATTTTTTTTCATGTATTTTTATTTTTTTGAGCTTATTTTAAAGATAAATATTAACTACGAGCAAAAATTTATTAAAAAAAAGTATCTAACATTATAATGAGAATCTACAAAAAAAACAATGAATAAATAATATCTCAAATATATTGATAATCTTTAAATATTAAGAACTATTGTTGTGTTGTAAATATATATAAATATAAGGATATAATACCAAAGAAAACATAAACTAAAATGAAATGTGATCTTATGAGAACATAAGACATTCTATAACTTATATATGTCTTTAAGAATAAGCACTTTTTATTCAACCCTGAAATAAAGAACAAAGATTTATAACATGGTGAAACGTGATTTTATTCATCCTGTAACTTGAAACAAAAATTATTGGTTAAAATTTCAATGGATTATATAATAAATTAGAACCCTGCAAGACAATTTGAAAACCAACATTTCGGACTACATCAAAGTGAGTCCATCAATCGATTGTAATGCAAGAAAATTAATATCTATAGAACACATTTTCACTATGATAAAAGTTATTAAAATTATTTTTAAAATGTATATTGAAGAAACTTGTTCACAATACCCAAACCCATAAACCTTGAAATTATTTTTAGATCTTTTTTTTAATTTTTTATCCACATAGTGAAACATTCAGTTTGCTTTTCATTGGGATTGTGAAGGCATATGTTTTCTTTTATATTTTTTGTACTATAAGATTTACAATGATAAGGTAAATTATTTAAATTTTACTAAAAATAGTATATTTAATGTTGATTATGGTAAAAATATTTTATCATAAAACTATTTACAGAAATATAATTTTTTAGGAAATATGAAATGAATTTTTTTGAAACGGAATCAAACATAAAAAAACACAACTAAATACTTGGGAAATTTTAAAAATTTAAATTATAAAAACTTTAAAGCAACTATTGATCCAAAACTTAGAAGTTCTGGTTGAAATATATTTCAAGAACACACAAATAATAAAGTTATCTCTAAGAAGAGATGTTTTATTACTCACAAATTATAGATACAAACATATGCCTATCTTTGGGAAGATATGTATGATCTCCTTCTCAAGATAAATATTTTTTTATACATATTTTTAAGGTAGGGGGAGGATGTGAAAGGTCACCAATATCGATGGAAATGAATTGGTTTGACTTCCATGATTTAAAACAACATAGAATTCAAGAAATTACTATTTTTAGAAAAAATTTATTTTTAGACTACATAATTAAAATTGAAATTTTGGGCACTTCCATTAGGTTTTTAGGGGTAAAACATACCAAGCATAGATCTGTGTCATCTCATCACATTCTCTTCATTCTTAACTTTCTAACCGTTCAAATGGGGAGTCAAACAAAGCTATTGCTCAAAATTTATGGCTCCCAAAAGTTCTGCCACCAATTAGGGTAGAACCATCACTCAAATTTGTCCCCTAAAGTGTTGCCTAGATGATTTTTATCTCCTTGAAAATAAATGGTCCCCATTGCATCAATATTTCTCATCAAGTGTGTAAGTTGTGTCTTTACTTTTTTCATGAACTTTGTTGATTTTTCTTCCTCAGATCTCCCATGAGGTCTGTATTCCATGGTGGAGAATGGAATGGCTACACCAATTAGTGCCATGGGTTAGAACCCAAAGCATAATTTGAATGGACTATGCTTGGTAGAGCTATGCAGGGCCTGATTATGTCCATGTTCTACAAAAATAATCCATGCATCTCATGTTCATAGATCTTCAGGGTGATACATCAGAAGCATGTGAACAATCAACTAGTTTACCACTTCTATCTAACCATCAGTCTACGAATGGAAGGTCATGGACTTCATCAACTTGGTATCCATCATCTCGTAGTGAAGTAGAACTCTTATGGGTAACTTGAATAATTCACCATATTATCCCATAATTTGACCCATCTACTTCTATTGTTATGTTGATTGTGTAGTCAAGGTTGCAATATCGACCTTCTTTAATTTTTATGGTTTGACTACCATGAGAACTAATCTCTTACATTATTTGTTACTAATCAAGGAGATAGATGTGGGAGGTGGCACCTCTAGTGCCCTATAACACCATGTTCTAAGAGTGAGGGTGATCCTTCAAGTTTTTAATTTATAGATGCCATGTCAATCATACATGAATGGCTGACCAAGGAGTACATCATAGACATCTAGTATGACCACATCACATAAGACCTCATCTTGGAAAGGTTTTATTGCATATAAAATAAGACATTGGTGGGTGGCACAAAGGTTTCTGCCTGGGCTCAACCATCTAATACTATATGGCATTAGATGAGGCTTCTTAGACATATTTAAACTTTTCAAAACATTAGTAGAGATTATATTATTTTAACTTCCACTATAAAGAATAAAATTCAAAGGCTTACCCTTCACCCATAACTTAGAGTGAAATAACCTTTCTTTTCCATTTGGCCTTTCCTCATGGGTCTATGATGAAGTAATTATGGCATCGGACATAGCATCTACAATATTTTCTTCATCCTCTTCGACTGTAAGGTGTGTATGATGTAGAGTAGTAGATGTTGTGGATTGTGACTCAGAAAGCAGGGACTTGATGGCTCAACATTCTTCTTTGGATTGGGTTCTAGTTTTCTGGTAATCACACCATTTTGTAGTCTTTCCCTTTTGGGGTTGCTTATCTTAAAATTCCCTTTGCTTCCAATTTTAACCTCATGTTTGACCTTCTTTGTCAATTTTCCATTTCAAAGGCGGACTCCATGTTTTCTCTCTTTCATGCTTCTACTCAATCTTCACTACAAACTTGTACACTTCACTGAGGGTTTCCAAATTGAAGAGTTTCATTTCCCCCTGTATGTACCATTGTATTCCACCATAGTATTTGAGAACCTTATGTTTCTCACTTTCCTAGATGCCCAATATCACATACAAATAATGAAAAATGTCAGTGTAATCTTGAACAGACTATTCCTTACCTTAGCGAAGCTATTGCCACTATATATGCAGATCATCATAGGCTCCAATGGAGTAGTATTCTTCCTTTACAACTTTTATGAAATCATCTTAGTTAGCTTCCACCTCAAGGCCAATATCATCCACACTGAACCTCCTCTTGTACACTTCCCACCAATTTTGGGTATGCAATGATGCTTTCAAAGGAGAAAAAGTGATCTTTTCTTCATTGATGAATTTATTTATAGAAAAATATGAAGACAATTGATCTAACCAATTTTGTACTACATCAACATGTATTTTGACTTTAAATGTAAGGATATCAAAATTCACCTCAACCTTGAAGGTTTTTGGGGCACTGAAAGGATGTGGGGGTGTAGATGAGTAGCCATAATTTGCCATCGAGATTTGTTATAGAATTTGGGCAAACTATTATATCATCTATGCTTACTACTATTGGAGGGCTTCATTCACCATTTCCTTGAAAGGATTAGATGTTTCAATTTTGTCTACAATTTGAGGTAATTTGAAGTGAATAGGTGGATAGTTTGTAGGATCTATTATTTTCCACCTAAGCTTCTTGTAGCTTGACCTCATCCTCAGGATCATATACTCTCAAGACAAACTACTCTGATACCTTTAATCCAAAACTCAGAATTTTGGTTGAAAGATATTTTAAGAACACATAAATAATAATGCTATCTTTGAGAAGAGATTTTTTATTTCTAACAAATTATAGATACAAACATATGCCTAGCTCTAAGAAGAGATGTATGATCTCCTTCTTAGGATACATATTTATTTATATTTATTTTGAAGGTATGGGGAGGATGTGTAAGGTCACCAATATTGAGGGAGATGAATTTGTTTTACTTCCATGATTTACAAGAACACAAAATTCAAAAAAATACTATTTTGAGAAACTTTCTATTTTTAGACTACATTATTCAGAATGAAATTTTAAGTACTTACATCAAGATTTTGGGGGTCAAGAACCACTAAGCATATCTCTATGCCATCTCATCATGTTCTCCTCATTATTATCTTTCCAACAGTTCAAATGGGTAGTCAAACATAGCTATGGTTAAAATGTTATGGATTTCGAAAGTTTTACCACCAATTAGGGTAGAACCATCGCTCAAATTTATCACTTGAAGTGTTGCCTAGATCATTCCTCCCTCTTTAAGAAGCAATGATCCCCATTGGATCAATATACCTCATTAAGTGTGGTAGTTGTGTCTTGATTTATTTAATGAACTTTGTTGCTTTTGTTGCCTCAGATCTCCCAACAGGTGTGTATTCCATGGTGGAGAATGGAATAGCTACATCAATTAGTGCCATGGTTTGGAACCCAAAGCATAATTGGAATGGACTATGCTTGGTAAAGTTTTGCAAGCCTGATTGTGCCCATGTTGTATGAAAATAATCACATCATCCCATGTACATGGATGTTTGGGGTGATACATCTGATGTATATGAACAATCAAGTGATTCACCACTTTTGTTTGGCCATTAGACTATGAATGAAATTCCATGGACTTCATTAGCTTGGTATTCATCATCTGCTAATGAAGTGAAACTCTTGTGGGTGATGTGAATAATTCATCATATTATTCCATGGTTTGACCCATCTACTTTTGTTGTTGTGTTGATTGTGTAGTCAGAGCTACAATAACAGCCTTCTTGAATTTCTATGGTTTAACCACCATAAGAACCAATCTCTTACATTGTTGGGCACTAATCAGAGAGATAGATATGGGAGGTGGTACCTATAGTACCCTGTAGCACTATGTTTTAAGAGTGAGGGTGATACTTCAAGTTTTTTGATACATAAATGCCATGTCAATCATATATGAATGGCTAACCAAGGAGTACATCACAAACATCCATATTGACCACATCACATACGACCTCATCTTGAAAATTTTTTATTGCATATGAAATTAGACATTGGTGGGTGACATGAAGGTCTCTCCATAGGCTCAACCATTCAATATTGCATGGATTTGGGTGAGGCTTCATGGATAGATTTAGACTTTTCACAACAATAGCGGAGTTTAAATTATTTTGACTCCCACTATCAAGAATGAAATGCAGAGGCTTACCTTTCACCCATAACATAGAGTGAAACAACCTTTCCTTATCATCTAGCCTTTCCTCACAGGTCTATGATGAAGTAATGATGACATTAGGCTCAACATATATAATCTCTTTTTCATTTCAACTGTAGGGTGTGTATGAGGTAGAGCAGTAGATGTTGTGGATTATGACTCAAAAATTAGGGACTTGATGGCTCAACATTCTTCTTTTGAGTGATTTTTAGTTTAGTGGTAATCACACCATATTCCAATCTTTCCCTTCTGGGGTTATTTATCTTAGAATTCCCTTTGCTTCCAATTTTAACCTCGTGTTTGACCTTCTTTGTCACTTTTCCAATTTGAATGTTGACTCCAAGTTTTCTTTCTTTCATGCTTTGGCTCAATCTTCACCATGAACTTTTATGCTTCATCAAGGGTTTCCAAATTGAAGGGTTCTATTTCCCCTATATGTATCATTGTAGTTCACCACGTTATTTGAAAACATTATGTTTATCACTTTCTTGGATGCCTAATCTTATAGATAGAGAATGAAAAATGTCATTGTAATCTTGAACAAACTATTCCTTACCTTGGTGAAGTTTTTTCCATTATATATAAAGATCATCATAGGTTCCAATGGGGTATTATTCTTCCTTTATAGCTTCTATGAAATCATCCTAGGTAGGTACCACCTCAATGCAAATATGATTTGAACTGGACCTTTTCTTGTACACTTTCCACCAATTTTTGATAGGCAATGATGCTTTCAAAAGAGTAAAAGTGATCTTTTTTTATCAATGAATTTATTTATAAAAAATAGGAAGACAATTGATCCAACCAATTTTCTACTGCATCAACATTGATTTTTCCTAAACCTTGAAGGTGTTGGGGTACTGAAAGGATGTGGGGTTGAAAATGAGGAGCCAAAATTTTCTATAAAGATATTTTGGATAATTTGAGTGAATTATTGTATCATCTATGCTTACAGCTATTGAAGGGCTTCATTCACCATTTTCTTGAAAGGATTAGATGCCTCAGTGTTGTCTTCTACTTGAGGTCATTTGAAGCAAATAGGTTGATAGTACAAAGGATCTATTATTTTCTACCTAAGCTTCTTGTAGCCTGACCTCATCCTCAGGATCATACACTCTCAAGATAAATGGCTCTAATACCACTGATCCAAAAATCAAAAGTTTTGGTTGAAATATATTTCAAGAAAACACAAATAATAATGTTATCTTTGAGAAGAGATGTTTTATTGCTCACAAATTCTAGATACAAACTTATGTCTATCTCTAGGAAGAGATGTCTAATCTCCTTCTCAGGCTACATCTTTACTTATACCTATTTTGAAGGCAAGGGGAGGATGTGAAAGGTCACCAATATTGAGGGAGATGAAGTGGTTTGACTTACATGATTTACAACAACATATAATTTGAGAAATTACTATTTTTAGACTACACTATTAAGTTCTGAAGGAGAAAAATCCACTAAGCATATCTCTATGCCATCTCATCATGTTTTTCTCATTCTTATCATTCAAACAGTTCAAATGGGGAGTCAAATGGAACTATAATTCAAATGTTATGGCTTTCAAAAGTTCTGTCACCAATTAGGGTAGAACCGTCGCCCAAATTTCTCCCCTAAAGTATTGCCCAGATCATTCCTCCTCCTTGATAATAAATCATCCCTATTGCATTAATATTCCTCATCAAGTATATTAGTTGTGTCTTGATTTATTTGATAAACTTTTTTTCTTTTGCTACCTTAGATCTCCCATGAGGTGTGTATTCCATGGTGGAGAATGGAACAGCTACATCAATTGGTGCCATGGGTTGGAACCCAAAGCATACATGGAATGAATTGTGCTTGGTGAAATTGTGTAGGGCTTGATTATGTCCATGTTTTATGAAAAAAATCCTCTCATCCCATGTGCATGGATGTTTAGGGTGATACATCTGAAACATGTGACCAATCAAGTGGTTCACCACTTTTGTCTGACCATCAGTCTATGAATGGAAGGCCATGGACTTTATCATCTCGGTATCCATCATCTAGTAGTGAAGTGAAACTCCCATAGGTGACTTTAATAATTCATTATAGTCTCTTGTGGTTTGACCGATTTTCTTCTGTTGTGTTGATTATGTAGTCAAGGCTGCAATATCAACCTTCTTGAATTTTTATGGTTTGACCACCATGAGAACCAATCTCTTACAATTTTGGGAACTGATCAAGAATATAGATGTGGGAGGTGGTCTCTCTGGTACCTTATAACACCATGTTCCAAGAGTGAGGTTGATCTTTTAGGTTCTTGATTCATAGATGCCATGTTGATCATACATGAATGGATGACCAATGAGTATATTGAAAACATCCAGATTGACCACATCACATAGGACCTCATCTTGGAAAGGTTTTATTTCATATAAAAGATGACATTGGTGGGTGACATGAAGGTCTCTCCCTAGGCTCAACCATATAATATTGCATGGCTTTGGATGAGGCTTCATGGACAGATTTAGACTTTACACAACATTAGCAGAGATTAAATTGTTTTGACTCCCACTATAAAAAATGAAACGTAGAGGCTTACCTTTAACCCATAACTTAGAGTGAAAGAACCTTTTCTTGTCATCTGGCCTTTCCTCACAGGTTTATGATGAAACAATGATGGTATTGGGCTCATCATCTATAATCTCTTCTTCATCCTATTCAAATGTAAGGTGAGTATGAGGTAGAGCAGTAGATATTGTGGATTGTGACTCAAAAAGTAGGGACATGATGGATCAACATTCTTATTTGGAGTGGGTTCTAGTTTTATATTAATCACACAATTTCCCAATCTTTCCCTTCTAGGGTTGCTTATCTTATAATTATCTTTGCTTCTAATTTTGACCTCGTGTTTGACCTTCTTTGTCACTTTTCCATTTCGAAGGCTGACTCCAAGTTTTTTTTCTTTCATGCTTCTACTCAATCTTCATCATGAACTTGTATTTGTCGCCTGAAGTGTTACTTGGATCATTCCTCCCTCCTTGAGAAATAATGGTCCCATTACATCAATATTACTCATCAATATTGGTAGTCAATATTGGTAGTTATATCTTGATTTATTTAATAAATGTTGTTGCTTTTATTGCCTCAGATCTCCCACAAGATGTGTATTCCATGGTGTATAATGGAATGGTTACATCAATTGATGCCATGGGTTGGAACCTGAAGCATACATGGAATGGACCATGCCTGCTGTAGTTGTGTAGGGCCTGATTGTGTCCATATTGTATGAAAAAAATTCCCTCATCCCATGTGCATGGATGTTTAGGGTGATACATCCAAGGTATGTGAATAATCAAGTGGTTCACCACTTTTGTTTGACCATTAATTTGTGAATGGAAGGTCATGGACTTCATCAGCTTGGTATCCATCATTCTTGTAGTGAATTGAAACACCCATGGGTGACTTGAATAGGTCATCATATTCTCCCATGGTTTGGCCCATCTGTTTCTATTATTGTGTTGATTTGTAGTCAGGGCTACAATATTGACCTTCTTGAATTTTTATGATTTGACCACCATGAGAACCAATCTCTTACATTTTTGGGTACTGATCAAAGAGACAGATGTGGGAGGTGGTACTTTTGGTACATTGTAGCAAGCATTCCAAGAGTGAGGGTGATCCTTCAAGTTCTCAATTCAGAGATTCCATGTCGATCACACATGAATGGCTGACCAAAGAATACATCGCAAACATCTAGATTGACCTCATCTTGGAAATGTTTTATTGCATATGAAATAAGATATTGGTGAGTGACATGAAGGTCTCTCCCTGGGCTCAACCATCTAATACTGTATGGCTTTGAGTGAGGTTTCATGGACAGATTTAGACTTTTCAAAACATTAGCTAAGATTAAATTCTTGACTCCCACTATCAAGAATAAAATGCAAAGGCTTACCTTCCACCTATAACTTAGAGTGAAAGAAAATTTCCTTGTCATCTGGCCTTTGCTCATAGTTATATGATAAATCAATGATGGCATCAAGCTCAGCATCTACAATCTCTTATTCCTCCTCTTCGATTGTATGGTGTATATGAGGCAGAGTAGTAGATGTTGTGGATTGTGACACAAAATGCATGGACTTGATGGCTCGACATTCTTCTTTGGAGTGGGTTTCAGTTTTTTGGTAATCTCACCATTTTATAGTCTTTCCCTTTTGGGGTTTCTTATCTTGAAATTCTTTTTTATTCCAATTTTAACATTGCGTTTGACATTTTTATCACTTTTCCATTTTGAAGGCTGACTCCAAGTTTTCTTTCTTTCATGCTTTTGCTCAATCTTCACCATGAACTTGTACGCTTCATTGAGGGTTTCCAAATTTAAGAGTTCTATTTCCCCTATATGTACCACTGTAGTGCACCATAGTATTTGAGAACCTTATGTTTCTCAATTTTTTGGATGCCCAATCTCATAGATAGAGAACAAAAAATGTCAGTGTAATCTTGAATAGACTGTTCCTTACCTTAGTGAAGTTGTTTCCAGTGTGTACATAGATCATCATAGGGTCCAATGGGGTAGTATTTTTCCTTTACAACTTCTATAAAATCATCTCAGGTAGGTTCCACCTCAAAACCAATATCATCTGTATTGAACCTCTTCTTGTACACTTTCCATCATTTTTTAATAGGCAATTATGCTTTCAAAAGATCAAAAGTGATTTTCTCTTCATCGGTGAATTTATTTATAGAAAAATAGGAAGACAATTCATGTCACCAATTTTCTACTACATTAGCATTGATTTTTCTTTCAAATGTAGGGATATCAAAATTACCCTGAACATTGAAGGGTGTTGGGGCACTGAAAAGATGTGGAGGTGCAAATGAGGAGCCATAATTTTTCATCAAAATCTATTGAAGAATTTGGGTGAACTATTGTAGCATCTGTGCTTGCTTCTACTGGAGGGCTTCATTCATGATTTCCTTGAAAGGATCAGATGTTTTGCTATTGTCTATCATTTAAGTTCATTTGAAGTGAATAGGTGGACAGTCTACAGGATCTATTTTTTTCCACCAAAGCTTCTTATAGCTTGACGTCATGCTTGGGACCATACACTCTCAAGACAAACTGCTTTGATACCACTGATCCAAAACTCAAAACATTTAGTTGAAAGATATTTCAAGAACACAAAAATAATAATGTTATTTTTGAGAAGAGATGTTTTATTGCTCATAAATTATAGATACAAACATATGCCTATCTTTGGAAAGAGATTTATGATCTCTTTCTTGGGCTACATCTTTATTTATATCTATTTTGAAGGCATGGGGATGGTGTGTAAGGTCACAAATATCAAGGGAGATGAAGTGGTTAGACATCCATGATTTACAAAAACATAGAATTTGAAAAATTACTATTTTTAAAAACTTTCTCCTTTTAGATAACACTATTAAAATTGAAATTTTAGGCACTTATATCAGTTTTTCAAGGTTTAAAAACCATCAAACATAGTTTTGTGTCATCTCATCACATTTTTCCCATTTTCATCTTTCCAATGGTTCAAACGGAGAGTCAAACAAAGCTATGATTCAAAAATTATGGCTCCTGAAAGATCTGCCACCAATTAGGGTAGAATTGTCACCCAAATTTATCACCTGAAGTGTTGCTGGATCAACTATATGAATTGAAACACATCAAATTCTAGAAAACTAATAAACTTTTCTTATTTAATTCATGCAAAATGAAGCAATATTTATACAATATAGATGACTGAAAATAGCTAACTATCTAGCGTTATGGGAGGAATTTGATATTATTGAATACCAATATTAATAATGTAATATTTATCACTAACATTCCCCCCCTTATTACATTATTTTTACACACATCATATTCCTGATAGCTGACCCCCTTTATTTCAAACATGGTAAAAAGTTTTTACTTTCTCCGCGTAGCCTACTCACTTTCTGAGGTGGCATGCCATCTTTGTGGCTTCATGGTCTTGGTGTCACCTTGGTTTTTCCTTGTAGGGTTACCACCAATCTGAAAGTGACAAGAGTACATCTCTCTGCTTAATACCTTTGTTGGTTTCTTGGATTATCACAAACCCATATGGTTTTTTGTTGCAGGTTGACCACGAACTTGGAGGTGGTAAGAAGTTTTGATCACTTCAGTGGTTTCTCATATTTCCACAAACCTTTTTCTAAAAACCAAGCGCTACTTTAGTGATTTTATTTCCCATAATGTTCTTCATCAGGGGGTACCAAATAGAAAAATAATGCTTGAAAATAACACTTCTTAATAAAAACACACAATGTATAAAAACAAAATATGAGGACTAAGTCCCCATCACCTTTTGTAGCCTATATACGCAATTGTTGCCACTCAATCTCGCATATCATAGATATTTGCCACTGCCACTGGCGATCATCCTTCGCATAGTCGATTTGGCACAAAACATGCCACATTGAAAAAGAGAAAAACACACCACACCACACAAACTATCACTATAGCAATGATGCAACCCTGTCGTAGGCGACTCACGAGAGGACGCCAATTATCCTCTAGTCTCCAATATCAAAAGCTACTTACTCATATGATGTGTCGATGAAGTTCAACCTTTGCATACCTTTTTTGAAAACAAAATGCTTCTACATACACATTGACGCATATGACTCGAGACATAAGATTTGTCTGATAATACATCTATACAAAAGATTTTTGACTTTGAAAATATGATGACATACAATATTCAAATGATTCAATTTTGATATTTTTAGCTTTTGATAATAACTTAATAAAAATACTATTGACTTATTATTTAATAAAAATAACCTAAAGACTAATAAAATATTTTTAAACATGACTTTGAGCATAATGACTTGACAACTTTGAGTTTTTGACCAATAACAAATAACTTACTAAGCAATGACACCATAAAAGTGCATAATAAAATCTTACTACTTAAATTGATCTAAGGAACAGAGCAATATAAAACTAAACTAAAAAAGTAAATGACATGACTCAAAAATTAAATACAACTCAAACCTAAAATGACCAACGAATAATAATAAATACTAACTAGACTTGGCATGAAGAACCAAAAAATAGCTAGATGCAAAACAAAAATTGAGACCCACGATCCAATGGACACGCTTCTGACTCAATAACCAGCTATTCAAACACCACGTTTCTGCTCTTTTGTAATGAGATCACACCAGAAAAGGTTGCATAAGGATATGCGCATGGATGGAGCTGATGTTGTGAATTAAAAATTCCCTCCACAAACTCGGTATAGAATTGAATGCAAATCTTAAGAGACTACATGAAAACTGGGAATATCTAATAGAGCTGCACCGTTATTGCATGGGTCATGACTGCCATACATACATGGAGAGCAAATCGAAGCATATACATGCAACAAGTATTTCTATTTGCAAGAGATAAGGCTTAGATTGAATAGTGTACAAGTCTAGAATGATGAACAAGGTCGTGGCAGTATATAACTGATCACAAATCATGTAAGTCAAAGATAGAAGCCTACCGATGACGATGGATAGCAAATGATATGGTCTAACTCTTAGATCGACAAGTGAGGAAGATCAAAAATACACCCTTGCTCCTCAGCTGAACGAAATATTGCTTCAACAACAGATAAATTGTTATTACTCCATTCTATCTTCTGGATTCAACGCATACAGTTTGAAAATTGAACAGGATGTATGATCTCGGCTGTTTCAATCACATATTCAATGACAATAGACTCATATCTTATAATGCAAGAGCACAGACCAGCGAGGAACACAAGAAATACACTAAATTTTACGTTATATACTAACAATACTAATTAAAAATTCCTCCTTCATTATTCAGGGAAATAAATAGACTAATGTGCCCATGAAATTATTAAAAATGCAGTCTTTCCATCACAGAAATCCCCCTCCCCACTCTGATACCAAACTTTTGGCAAATTGATGAACTTTTCTTGTTTTATTCATGCAAAATGAAGCAGTATATATACAATATAGACTGAAAATAGCTAACTATTTAGTGCTATGGGAGGAATTCGGTACTATCTAATAGCAATATTAATAATTAATAATGTAATATTTATCGCTAACATCAAGGATTATGTTATTGAATTTAATAGAGCATATAGATGTTTAATAACGTTAAAAAAACTCAATAATTTACTAAAATTTTATTATATGTTTTATATAACAATTTATCTAAACTTTATTAGATTGTATATAACAAAGGTATTGTACATTATATTATATCTCTATACATTTAAGTAGCTTTATTACATTGTATATAACAAAACTATTGCACATTATATTATATCTCTATACATTTAAGTGGCCATCATGAGTTAATTGTAATTTAAAAATTAAAGGAAATAAATATCTATTATCTTTTTAAAAATTACACTTTTTAAAAATTACATAATAATAAAAATATATAAAATTAAATATTTAAAAAGTAAACAAACTATTCAATTTAATTGATCTAAAATAATATTTAGTATGGTATTAAATTTAAATTGGAATATTTTTATTCAAAAATAGATATACATTAGTGTTTAAAAATACAAATGGGAAGAGGGAAAAAGTACATGTATAACAGTGAGAGTCATAAATATTGAATTTATTTTTGGTGATGGTTTGGTTTTCTTACCATTGTTAATGTAATATTTTTTAATCCTTAATATGACAGTAGAGACTGAAAAGGGATAATTTTTATAGCTCAATGGCCATAGACTAGAGTAGAGGCATGCAATTATCATCATGTCTATTTTTTAATAAGTTTTTTATTGGAAACGCTTAGTTTGCAAAAGTGAGAATAGAAATCAAATAGGGATTTGGTGGCTAAGTGGCAGACATAGAAGTTTTATAGCTAAATAAATTTAGTTAATTACATTCATTATATTATTCCATTGGTAATAAATATGTGATGCAAAAATGGCATATATATTTTTTTTCATCACTGTTGAAGCCATTGTGCAATTTTTGTTTTTGCATAGAAAACCATTCATTTTTGCATAACACATAGATGGGAATGTAACCATTGAGAGGAAGGTTAGGGATTCTACTAAAACAAATTAATTTTATAGATAATATAATGGAAAAGAGGCACATACCCCATTTATAAATGGATCTACCTAGTAGATAAAACCAAGAGAGACCAAATAAGCCTCCACGAGGATATACGAAGATAAGAAGAAAACTAGAAATCAAAGCAACCACAAACCCAACAAGAAAGCTATAAGAGAGAAGATTAAAGAACTAAAGTCTAGAATAAACACATTTCAAATCAATGTAGGAGTGCTAGATAGAAGCACCACTAATAAACCACTCCCAAAATTAGGAATATGACAACATTTATATGCATTGGTCACTACAATACACACTCCAAACATTAGGCCAACAATTCCATTAACATCAACTTAAATAATAGGGAATTTATCATGGGGTCAAGTATTTTATTATTAATTATATGCATTATTACCAGGGACATGGTCCATCACACTAACAATATTCATTAGGAGAAGGTGAAGTTCTTCAAAGTTAGCCAAAAAATCCACTTGAGAGCTACTCTAAAAAAATGAATGAAATGGAAGATGTATTGAATGATTGAATTGAGATTTCACTGATTAGCTATTTTAATTTTAACTATGTTGATGATCAAGAGAGAGTTACCTAAGTCCATAAATAATTTCTCAAATTTTGAATAAATGGTAGTTCTCAAACCAGAGAGAAGAGCTAGAGCTTTAACCACATTGTTAAAATACCAAGGAATGGTGAAGCAAATACATGAAATCACTTATCCCAAATTATATTTGAAGATGCCTCCTCCATAACAATTACTTAGTTTACCTTTGGGCACCCCATCAAAATTTAGCTTGAGATAAATTTATGTCATATGGGTAATTTATGATTTAATTGAAGAATTTATAAACATCATTCTTAGTAACAAATAATTTTATAATTATATTATCTATTACTAAGAATGATGTTCATCAATAAGATGGTGAATAACATAAACCCTGATCACCTTGGCTCAATGGCAAATAATGCAAGCCCTAATCACCTTGGCTCAGTGATGGCATCCCTTTACATGGTGATGGAGGCATATAAGCATATGAATGAAGGTAGAGTGGTCTCATACTCTTTCCTGGATGTAACTAAAGATAATCATAAGCAAAGGGCTCTGTTATTAGATAGTGGGAAGAAGAGAGCTATCGACACTAAAATTGGAGTCATCATAGTTGAGAGTGGCTAAGGAAAGGAGGTCATTGGGCATTTTTAATTGAATGGTGGTAGCTATAGCGTAGATCAAAGGTTATTGGATTAAAATCCTAGATATGAGGTAACTAGTCAAATCCCAAGATGTACAGGACATTTGAATTTATGGAATACATTAGGTTTGGTAGATTAGCCTGAGATTTTGATAATAGAAGGATAGAAGTAGGGGAGGGTTGAACCAATGAAATTAGAGATAAGGACTCAGTCTAGACTTGGAGATTATAAAATAGGATAGGTATCAGGTGGAATATCATTTGCAAAAGCTATAGGAAGATGCAAAATCTCCCCTGTGATTCCATCTAAGGATACCCCTATTGTTCTATTTGATAAATAAGAGATTGAAGATATTACTATGAGGGAACAATGGATAACTATGTAAGGACAAATTTGTAAATTTTAAGGGTTTTGGTCGACTCTGCTAGCTTTACATGAGTGGATCTCAACTTGATGACAATCTAGGGTGGAAAGTAAAATACAGATACATCCTTATTCTAGAGGATTTTTTATTCTAATTTTTAATTATGTAGCAGATAAAGAGGTTATTCTTAATGACATGATTTGGTACTTGGATAAACACACTCTATTGGTGAAACCCTAGCATCTAGATTTTAATTCCCAAACTAAAATTTTTAATTCCAAAACAATTTGGATTAGGCTTCAAAATCTTCCTTACCAGTTTTGGGATGATTTGGTGTTTTCTGCCATTGAAAACATAATGGGTAATTTTTGGACCACTAACAAATTAATTATTGTTAAAGGACATTCCACATATGCCCATACTTTGGTTTATGAAGATTTTTCTAAAGATTTACCTTCTCAATTAGAATTGTGGATGGGGGAGAAAAAATTGATGCAATCCCTAGAATATGAAGGTATCCTTTTTAGGTGCATAAGATGCTTCAAAATAGGGCATCTTATAAATGATTTCCCTAGTTTCAAATTCAACAAGATGGTATCATGGTAAAAAAATGAAAAAAATGAACATAATATGGTTCTAGCTACAAATGATAGTGAAAGTGATAATGAGGGATCGAAATCAGATATCCCCTTGGAAGAAGAGGATTAGATTCATAAAAATAAAACTCTATGTTGTGAGTTAATGACTAAGGAGGGGGGACATTTTGTTACATGAGAAGACTAATGGAAATTTAGATATTAGATCAGATCCATCATCCTAGTCCCTATTCAAAGACAAGGCATGTTTGACTTAGTGTGAACATAGAATCAACTAGAAATTTTGGAAATTTCCATCCCCATATTACCAAACTCTGAGGAGGAAGGAGAATGGAAAATTGTTAGCAATAGAAAGAAAGGCAAAGGTAAAAAATGTTTAAAACCCATCATAATGTCTCTCATATCTAACAAATAAAATCTCATGGGAGACTCCTAGTTCCTCTCTTTATTGTTTTGTTTTTTTGTTTGTGCAGTAACTATTGTTGAAAATCTTGGCATTTGTGGCAATTCTCTTGTTGAATTTTAGTTGTTCTTTGGTTTATTTTCTTTAGTATTTTACATCAAGTGTATTGTTATATTTAGTTGGTGTGGTCTCAACTTTGTGCTTTTCTTATAGAGTAAGGGTCCCTGGCTCAAAAAAACTACCCTATATCCTTAATAAAAAACTATTATAATTATAAATATTTAAAATGGATTTTTGAAATGGTTTTGAATCAATATGTTGGTTTATTTATATGTAAATGAAGTAATTGATACCAATATACAATTGAAAGTGTTATAATAATTAATGAATAATAGTTAATATAAAATGACATATCTTAAATACGTAGGAAAAAAATCTTATTTTAAAATAAATAATACAAAGTAAGAAAAAAATTATATTTCTCTATTTTTTTGTTATATACCAATATTAGAAAAGTTATAGTTGTTGAAAATGTTGTGGAACACATAATGCTCTCAATCGTTTCTCTTTTGATTTTTGAAGAACTACATATTTACTATATTTCATTCTTGTAAAGTGATCAACTGTAATTGTAGGGGAGATGTGTATGTCATAGATTGAGCGTACTTTTGATACAATAGAGAATGTTAGACCTTGATAATCAATGTTACCTATATCAATTCTTAATTTTTTGAGAGTCATTCCTTGTGCTTTATGTTTGGTCATACCCCATGCTATTTTAATATGCATCTGGTGATGATAACCTCAAGTAATGTGATGAATTGGCAGATGTGTAGGATTACAATTATCCCATGGGGGACTAGAGTATTTTATGAATTCAAAAACTACATATATGGGTAGGGAAGGTGGATTCAAATCTAAATTTTAGATAATGTGAATAATTTCCCCATAGTTCCATTAAGTAATCCTAATTTCACCTATAAAATGGATGTTAACATTTTTTTTTTTCATTTACATAGAAGCACGATAGGTGTGAATTAAGTTTGATTATGGTTAGGTGTATTTATTTACCTACTTTTTTTGGCTCTACATATTATGATTGGGTTATTTAATGATTTTAACATTTTTTTATTATGCATTATTACCAATATGTTAGTTGCATACAAATGTGTTAAGCTTTTTAAAATTTTCTTGTTCTTCTAGAGATATGAATGGTGTTATTCTTGATGTTTGAATATTCTACGGTTCCTCTATTGGGTTTACATTTCTTATGTTGGTTAATAAATTTTTGAATAGAAGCTACATTTTTGTGCATCCTTGTTGACAAAAGTTTATTTTTAATATTATAACTATGTCAAATGTTTGCCATAATATATGACCAAAATACTTCCTTGCATACATTGGAATGTCATTTATAGGTGGAACCTGCCCCAAGTCTCTAACAAGTATAATTGAGTAGCTACCAGAGTCCTTGTTATTGTTTTGAGGAAATGCCTTACATAATCATTTATTTCTTTTGATGAGCATTTTTGGCCCTATGAAGCTCAATTCATCTATGAGTACATATTTGATGTCTCATTTTTTATTTAAAATTTTTTAGTGCTTGTCCTTCAAGTGTTTCATTTCTTCGATAGGAATGTGGATCCTTAAATGTATTATTGATGCATTTATGTTAAATGTTGTGACTCTAGTTAGAGAGAGGAGAAGTAGGGGAGAATTGATTATTATTGGAAGTCTATTTAGGCTATGTTTGATGTTGCTTATCAAGTAAGATTTATATATACCATTTGTTCCTTGTATACTACTTTACAGTGGTGTATCTTGTGTCCTTTGGGCATTCTACTGAAGGTTATCTACTGGTTAGTTTATAGCTCATTTGGCATCAGTGTGCTTACATATCTTGTATATCTACATCTTTGATAACTTATCATTGTAAATCTATAAATTGTTGTGAAGTTATTTTTAGGATGAATACTAACTAAAAAAGATTCAAGTTGTGGTTTTTATCGAAGTCATGAATCCCAAACATGTTAATGTCATTTATCTAAGTGGTACCTGATGGGTGTGTGTAGGATAAGATTTCACATTCATGTTTATATGTACTTTTCTAAAAAATCCTTATATTAAACGTTTTAATTTAAAAAAATTAAAGCTATTTTTCAATTAATAATAAAAAACAATGAAAGTTTTAAAATAGATTATGGCAGATTAAGTATTTTATGTTTTTAGGCTTTAGCAAAGGAAAAGAGGGGACCAAAAAGAGGTGTCACCATTTGAGGAAGAAACCAGATAGAAATTTAGGGTTTGGGCATTGCCATAGAACACTAAAAAAAAATGACTAAGTCAATAAAACAAAGCTATTATGATGCTCTTAGCAAGGAGATGACCAATCTATATGGTTCCTCCAATATATAGCATCATGTTTGCAATGAGAAGAAATGTTGACCAGGAGAACCAAAAAAAAATCCTTTCACTAGTCATAAAAGACCCAATTGTAGGTTGTGAGACTCCACACAGGTCCAAATATAGGTCATAGGATATAAAGAAGCATGAACCAAAAAACACCAAGCTATGGATGTGCTTTGGAAGAACTAGACAACATAAGAGGCCAATAGATAGGCCATAGAGACACACAAATGAATTAAACATCCACTGCATGTAAGGATAAGAAGAGAGGTTTGTTAGGAGGGTGACTAGGGCCTGGTGGGATGTGAATCTATATGCAAGTCCTAGACCAAGGTGCTAGAGTAGTATGCAGGCCATGAGGTCTTCAAAAATGGGCCATATAAACCCTTGAAAAATATTTAATAGGTTTCATGGGTTCTTAGGAAATGATGAAAGTGGATAGTGAATTTACCAAGGTCCACTCACTGGTCAAACACTAGAAATCACCCCTCTTCTATTGATCAATCATCCTTTGATCAAAGTTCGTGCTATTTCAGTGGCCAACGTAGTGGTGAAGAGGCAATAAAAGAGAATCAACAGCCACTACTTATTTCAGTGGTGAAAAGGTAGTATTGAGAGGATGCCTTCTAAGTGGGTGTTGGGTGAGGCAGGTTGTGCCTTGTAAAGGCTCTCATAAAGATGAAGTAAATAACAAAGATTTTCCCCTCTAATCTCTACCAAATCAACCACATCTACAATAAATCAAATTAACCACATCTACAATAAACCCTTCAAATTGCCATCCTCAAATCAACCAAATCTATGAAATCAACCATATGTGCAAAAATCCCTCTAAACTACCAATGTAGAAGCATGTAAATTATAATAGAATAATATACAAATCCCTCTTAATAAATTCAAAAGAATACAAAAATAGAAATCAAATAGAAATTGATACTCATTACCAAAACCTAATGCTCTAATACTATGTCAGAATAGGCTAGTAAGTGATCCTCTAGTAGAATGAGCACATAAGTAATTCTATAAATTAATGATGACCTTGTATTCAAAAACATGCAAGAAGATGTGCAATAATTGCCTTATGTATTAGATGCTTTGTTTACCAATTATCTGTTTGGCACTATGTTGTTCCCAAAAATGTCACTCATTTTTGGAATAACATATGAGTTATTTTGGTCCTGCAAGACCAAATTTGTCTCTTCCCTTTTCAAAATTTGTTCTGAGCTTTCAATTTCCCCACTTTTCAAGCTCTTTCATGAAAGGGACGCACTGGTTTAATAGGTTCAAAGGCTTCTACAGGCAAGTTCAATTAAACGGATCAAGTTTCCAACACTTAGACGCCTTTCAAGGCTAGTTCAAGCACCAAACAATAGTGACGTCCCCGCAGACACAAATTTAGGTTCCTCCCAAACTTTTCTCAAGATCTAGCAGACACTGCCAAGTGTCATCTACCGAGCCCCTCTATACTTTGTTTCTAAAAGAAGCGGATGGTGCCCCTTGTCCTTGATGAAGCTAGATGAAAGCCACCACGTGTTGACATCCATGATTCCTTCCTTTTGTTTCACTATTTTTGAGTAAGGACTAAGGTGGGCCCCAAGTGAATGGCTAAAGTAAGTGGAACGCACCAAGTGTTGGTGTGCGAAGCTTCAAGTTTATTATAAGTCTCAAGGCTTCTTTCGATAAGCGTCCCTCAGAGTTCGGCAAAAACCACCATGTGTCATCTTCCACATGACTCTCAAAAGACATCTGGACCATGCCACGTGTCTCCTGCAAGGCTCAACAGAAGTCAACAAGTGTCAATGTCTGTAGCTTCTCCCTTTGATCTCTATAGTGTCTCTCAAGCTCTACGGAGACCACCACATGTTTGCATCCACAATTTCTCTTAAAGCTTCACTCTACGTGTGGAAGGTGACAAGTGGCAACTATAAAACATGCCACGTGTCCCTATTTAAACGTAGTGGATGCTGCCATGTGTCCATGTTTAAAAGTAGAAAAATCCACCACATGTCTTTGCTTGTTTCACAGTGGATGCTACCACGTGTCACCTGTTGAGATTGGCAAAAAATTGACTAAGGCAAAGCCAAAGGACAAACAGCCCTTGCAGAGGGTAGGTAAGGAGTAGATGGATTGTTGCAAAAACCTGAAGGATCGTCTCAAGCTTGAACAAGTTCTTATGGAGGGCACAGTTCTCTTTCAAGAAAAGAACATGGTAGAATGGTTAAGGCAAGAATCCTTTAAACTTTTTGTCTAAAGGAATTCACTCAGGAAGAAACCCTGACAAAAAATTCATCAAGGAAATAAAAGCCTGAAATATGCCACGTGTCCCTTTCAAAGTGCAGTGAAAGTCACCACGTGTCACTAGTTAACTTCAACAGAACGTGCCACATGTCAAAGATGGAGTGATCCCAATACAAAGGTGTAGATCCAAGGAAAGAATTCCTTCGAACAAATTATCTAATGGAATTCCTTCGAACATTTTATCTGAAGGAAATAAAGAGATGATAGACCTCCAAAGGAGTTAAATCTTGAAGGTCACCCGAAAGATCCTAAAGGGTAGGTACCCTTGCAGAACACACTTGACACTCAAAAAATGAATTGTCTTTCAAAACCTTGAAGGTTAGTTTCCCCATGGGAAAGATCAAGCCTCAAAATGCCATGAAAGCTGCCAAGTGTCATCTGTCGAGACATAGTTTCTAACAAGTTTCAAAGCTATAGAATGTGCCACGTGTTACATCAAAGCTCTGTGGAGACTACCACATGTCATCTTCCATAGGACTCTCAAAAATGCTCCCAAAGTTTTTAAATGGAGCGGATGTTACCACGTGTCCCGTTCTAAGATCAACAGAGTGCGACAAGAATCTTTGTCCACGTGGACCCAAAAGAGTCTACAATATTTCTAGAGTGTAGCAGAAGCCACCATGTGTCACTTTCTGTAGGATTCTTAAAAAGACCTCTAAAGCTCAGTGGATGCTGCCATGTGTCCTTGTCTATTTCACAAGCAGAATGTGCCACGTGCCAAAGACACAGAGTGAAGGGAATAAATAAACATAGCCCATTGGAGAAATTAAATCCCAAAGGCCACTTGGACCATTGAATTAGTGAACCAGTGGTAGCCTCGGAGACGTCAAATTGAAGATGATGGAATACCTGTTAACATTTGAATATAGCACAAAATCTAAAAAGTAGCTAAAAAGGGGGCCTGAGAGCCCTAATTACTACAAGGTGGAGAAAATAACACAAAAGATCTGGAGTATCAACACAGTGTTTAGATCTAATCGATCTCTTGAGCCTTTAAACGTTGAGGCAGATTTCTCAAGCCCTTAAAAGACATGACATGTTCGTCTCCTCAGGAATAAAGGCAAAATGAACAACTATGCATACATTAGAGGGAACTAACAAGATCATCCAATTTTAGGAGAGGATAGTTGAGTTAAAATGGCGCACCATAGTAAAGGCAGTCACCTCGTTCCATCACACCCGCTTGACAGAACTGAAAGTGCATTCAAGGCATTGAATGTGCATCATGAGCTGTTCCATGGGACAAATGCGCCAAACCTCTCTTGACCTCTATATATTGTAATCTCTTTGATTGTTTTAAGGAGCTTCCCGGTTGTAGAAGCAAAACTATGCCCAAATTAAAAGGCATTTACTGAGACTTTGAGCTCAGATTGTTAATCATATTTCTTCATTTGAATGAGAAAGCAAGTGACCTTTTCAGACTTTGTAATGTAAATAGCTTGTGTTATTTAGGGAATTGTTCATATGTCTTTTTCCTAGAAGCATTCTTGTTTATTTAATTTAACAAGTAGAACTAGTGGAAGTGATTAGGGTGGTGTCCTAAATACCAACTATGGGATGACTTTGTGCCCCCACAAGTACCTTCAGTGTGTTTTTATTTTCTTTTCCTATGTAAAGGACCTTGGGATGACTTTGTGCCCCCATTGTTCTTCGTATCTCTCTCTTTGGCAGTTGAGGTGGAGACTTTGTGCTACATCTTATATTTTTGGTTACTTTGTACCTTGGTTACCGGTTACTTGCTCCTTGAAAGAACTCCTGCTATTTCTTGCAAGAACACTTTTAAAAGAAGAGAAGTGCCTTCAGTGTTTCCCAGGATTTCTCCTCTATTTATTAGCATCATCTCTGAAAAAAGAGAGATGGATGGTTTGTCCTACCCCTGTGTCTTATTTTCTACTTATATATATAATATATAGCTCCGTATATTTAATTAGGAACCTCCCCTTGATGAGAGGAGAGATTTGTCCCCTTTTGATGTAGTAAACCTGCACATCTGGCCAACCAATCTCCCTATTGCTGTGGTGATAGGACCTATTTTGCTCACCAATTAGCTGGTTGACAAAATATTCACCAAACACACTACTCTACTCAACTCTAGTTAATTACAATAGCATGGTGAAGAGGAATATAAAGGAGTAGAGGGAGTTAACTCACTGAAGAACTTATGGTGGAACTGAGTGTAACTCACTATAAAACTCATAAGATAACTCACAGTAGTACTCAGTAGAACTCCAGATGAAACTCTAAGTGAAACTCATCCTCTCACTCACTTAACCTCTTATCACACCTAAATAAGCTAAAGCTACAAGTGTAGGAATTATGCATTTAATAAGTAAATGGAATAACTAATATTCTACACCAACATTTTCCTTTTCTCATATGTATTTTTAAACACTATTATATATCTACTTTTGAATAAAATTATTCCAATTTAAATTTAATATCATACTAAATATTATTTTACATCAATTAAATTGAATAGTTTGTTTATTTTTTAAATATTTTATTTTTTATTTTTTATTATTATGTTATTTTTTATTTTTATATTATTTTTTAAAGGATAATGGATATTTATTTTCATTAATCTTTTAAATTAAAATTTAATCATCATGGCCACTTAAATGTATAGACATATAATATAATGTGCAATAGCTTTGTTATATACAATGTAATCAAGTGTAGATAATTTTTTATGTCAAGCATATAATAAACTTTTAGTAAATTATTGAGTTTTTTAATTTTATTAAACATATGTATAGTCTATTAAATTGAAAAACATAATACTTGATGTGTTTCAAATCATATAGTTGCTTTATGTTTTTTATAATTATAAATTTTTAAATTTCCCAAATATTTAGTTATGTTTTTTTTAAGTTTGATTCTGTTTCAATAATTTTTATTTCATATTACCTAATAATTTATATTTATGTAAATAGTTTGATGATAATACATTTCTACCATCATCGACATTAAATATACTTTTTTAATCGAATTTAAATAATTTACTTTATTTTCATTAATCTTATAATCAAAAAAATATATAAGAAGAAATATGCCTTCACAATCCCAATGAATAAGCAAACTGAATGTTTCACTCCATGGAGAAAAAATTAAAAAAAGAACCAAAAATCATTTTGAGGTTTATAAGTTTGGGTATTATGAAGAAATTTTTTCAATATACACTGTAAAAATAATGTTGATAACTTTTGTCATAGTAAAAAATGTGTTCTATGGATATTAATTTTCCTACATTACAATCAATTGATGGACTCACTTTGATGTAGTCCGAAATGTTGGTTTTCAAATTGTCATGCAGGTTTCTAATTTATTTTATAATCCATTGATCTTTTAACCAATAACTTTTGTTTCAAGTTACAGCGTGAATAAAATCATGTTTCAACATGTTATAAATCTTTGTTCTTTGTTTCAGGGTTGAATAAAAAGTGCTTATTCTTAAAGACATATATAAGTTATAGAATGTCCTACATTCTCATAAGATCACATTTCATTTTAGTTTACGTTTTCTTTAGTATTATATCCTTATATTTATATATATTTACAACACAACAATAGTTCTTAATATTTAATGATTATCAATATATTTGAGATGTTATTTGTTCATTATTTTTTTTTGTAGATTCTGATTATAATATTAGATATTTTTTTAATTATTATTTGCTCATAGTT
Organism: Torreya grandis; assembly: GCA_037957365.1. NCBI lineage: Eukaryota > Viridiplantae > Streptophyta > Pinopsida > Cupressales > Taxaceae > Torreya > Torreya grandis. The sequence goes on along the minus strand of JARHVA010000021.1, from coordinate 3,187,637 downwards.
AATATTTTTCTCTTTAAAATCATTTTTTTTTTTAAACATGAGGAAAAAAAAAAATCATATTTTATAAGAAACTAATCTTTCCAATTTGTTATAACTAACAAATCTATTATGTAAGTAGTGTAATTATAAATTTATTATAGTCCATGAAAATATTTAATATTAATTTTTTTTTTAACATGGTTTTATTTATAGAAAAAAATGTATGAATTATAAAATATTTTATATTCTTAACTTTTTATTATTATTTTGTAATTTAGTACACCAACATTTTTTTAATATTTAAACATTATATGTAATATATAAATTCAATTAATATTTGAATATCATTAAAATGTTATTATTTAAATTTTTAGAAACTAATTTTTATATTTTATTTTTATTTTTATTTTACGAATAATTAACATCATGTAATTTAAAAACGAAACATTGATATATAATATTTGAACACTATAAGAATATGTCATATATAGTTTAATAATTATATTACTATTTTAAAAAAAAGTATACAGATTACTGTTCATATACTCATTTCGATCCTCTTTTGAACAATAAAGAACACACTTCTTACAGCTATCGATATTTGCATTTCACATCCTTAAAATGGCTAAGTTATATAAATTCAATGTGTACCTTTTACCGAATCTAACGGTGTGATTTTTTCTCAAGTTAAATTGAATAAAATGATAGGCGCGTGAATAATAGAGGGATATATATGCCAATGCAAAAGTGAGAAGAAATTCAACATTTGGAAAGAAGGAATAATAATAATAAATCTATCTATATTTCATTTATTCAAAATCTTATTCATTTATTCAAAATCTTGAAGACAACAGTCCGTCCCAAGTTCCGAAACTTAGTAAAGGGATACAATTACAATTACAATGAGCTTGCAAGCTCATTTATTTATTAAATTAATCAGAATTTATGTATCCAGCTAATATGTATAGATAATATGTTGGTTTCAAGTGGTGGAAGTGAAATTGAAGTTGGAGCAGGTGGTCCGCCTGCCAAATAATGTGGAGCTGAATCCAAGGCGAGAAGTAGCCAGATCAAACTGCAGTAGATTATCTTCTATCTGACGACCTCCTAATACTATTGTGGTTGTTGGATCTTCCCCTCCATCAACGATTCCAAGACACAACACTTGATCGCTAACCTGCACCATGGAATTTGCTCCGAAAATTCTCCAGATTGTGTTACTGTTCTGCAACACAAGGCCGATGGTGGGTACAGCGGGGCCGATTCTGGTGGGCGACACGGTCTTCGCATCGAAGCATGCATCAAACGGCTTCACAGCCCCGAAGCGAGAGATATTTCTGGCCTCTGCTTCTTTGACAAAAGCGTCACGGATGGCAGTGTAAACGGAGGTTGCCACAGTGGTGTAAGGAGCCACGGTGCTGAGCTTGGTGCCACCCTTGCCTTGGCTGTCGATCTTTAATTTGGCCGAGTCAAGAGCGATATTCTTTTCACCGACTTGGATGGCATTCACAGTAATAAAGTATTGGTTGGGAAGCAAGGTGTTTTTGACCAGGGGAGTGTAAGTGAGGCGCTGAGAAACGTCTGTCCCTGGAAGGAACACGTACGGCCCGTTGCCGAAGAAGACGGCACCGGGCGCGCTGCCTGACGGGAGACAAAGGGCGAATTTGCGATTGAAACTGAAGGCAGCGGATAATTGAGTGGGCAGAGCCACGCGACCTCTGCTCAGTCCTGCCATACCGGCAACTCCTTGCGCAAGCCCTTCCAAAAGGAAGGCCGGAGCGCAAGAAAAGGTGAAGAGGGGTACGGTAACCTTGGGGCCTGGATTTTTGCCGTCGGTGGAAGAGAGAGCCACCACGTCTTGGCCAATATCGGCGCTTGTTGCAGTTCGTGTGACGGTGTTCTCGGGGCTGACGCCGCAGGTATTGTTATTGCAGCCGGGTTCAGGAGGCGCATAGCATTCGCCACACCCGATGGATCCCGCTGCTGAGCAAACCGCGGAGCCGCAACGAGGGGGCCGGAAAGTGGAGGAGCTGTAGGATCCGTCTCGGCATTGCACCCACAGGAAGTCTCCCGTGATGTCTAATACAACACGTTCATTCTGCAGCGGAGTCTTCTGCTCAAGTTGAGTAACGTACTGAAGAGTTGCAGAGTCCCGAGTGACTTGCGCAACCAGAGCACTTGGCCGGGTTGTTGCCGCTTCCGAGATTAATGAAGCAGAGATCAAAACGAAAAGAAACAGAATTGAACGAGGCGACATGATTGCTGGTAATGATAGACAGACGGCAAGTGCGAATGGTATAAATAGGATATGGAAGGGTATTCTAGAATGCTACCGCTTACTGCCGTCGAATTTGACTTAGAATTTTTTGATAGGAAGCCAACTTGATAAGCTCAGACGCCTTTGTTTATTAAATTACATGTTCCGTCTCCGCGCGAACAAAGACCAGCTACAATCTTTGTCTTATTCCTATTGTGTATTAAATATATATTTTGACTTATTTTTCAGATGAGATCCATCAGTAAAAAAACAAAGGTATACAATCATAAATATTTTTTCCAAAAATAATTATATACAAATTTATTGATCCATGCTTTGAATCACCTCTCATAATAATTATATAAAAGCAACCCATAAGGTCTATGGTAGCAAGCTACCAACTTTAGCCTTTACCTTTTAAAAAAATTAATGTAGTTCTATGAATGGATAAATATTATATAAGGATAAATAGGACACTAGTCTCAATGAACAGATGGACAAAGATATTTTTTTATCTCGTTTGTATTTTACACATCATATTAGACATTAAATTAATAAGGATAAATATTACATCTGATCTCAAGTAATATGGTAGCAAATATTATATTTTTTTTAATCTTCTTAGTTATATTTTTTAACATTATTATATAACATAATATAATGCAGATATTAAATTAATAAAGATAAATATTACATTTGATCTCAGCTAATATGATAGCAAATAGATATACTTTTTATCTTCTTACTTATATTTTTTAACATTATTATATCACATAACATAATGATATTGAATCTAAATAAGGACCTTGGATAAATAATGGAATGATATTCATGGTTAGTTAAAAGATTTGGATTGTTTAGAGAAGAATTATTTAACATCGTTTTATTACCCAACTAAATTCATAAATAGGTACTTTCTACTCTTCCAAAAAAATAGAATGAGATAGAATTGGATTTATGTGATTAATTTTCTTGAACATGGATATATATGTTGCAGCTTATTTTAATGAAAGTTTGGAATAATTATGCATTCTGAATTATCAGATTTAAATAATTTAGATTAATAAGTTGAATTTCTAACTAGCCTTGCTATTTCTACTATCTAATTATTACAACAATGATAATTTGATATTTGACCTTATATTACTCCCATGTGTGTAACGGATTTTCCATCCTCTCGAAGAGATATTTAAGATTAAGTCAATATGAAATATTTAAATGAATGACTTTGGCTCTAATCATTGCAATGTTATTACAGGCCACTGATTATTAAATAGATTATCTTTTCATGTCCACTAAACAATATAAAATCATATTGAAGAATGATTTAATCTCTAAACACATTAGTATCTATTTCATATTGCACTTAAATTGATATTTTACTCAAAATTCAAGTCAATACCTATCCATTACTTATCATGAGTAAATATGTGATTTTATACTAAACAATTATAAGAGACCTTGTGAATATATTATAAATAATAAGGAGATGGACTTTCAAATATTTAGTAATCTAAGAATTACCTCAAAGTTTAAAGTATGATCTTAAAAGATAATGTCAAATATGATTTGGGTATAATAAGTTGTCGTTATCATGAACATTCATCTTGTAATTTATGTAGTGTTTAATTCATCTTAAATATCTATGAAATTAGAAATTAATTATGTCCATTAATGGGTTCAATCATTATTAATATGTTTATGAGTTACTTTAATTAACGACATGGATTAACTCGGCTTGAAAATATTTAATTTTTGAACCTTGCACCTTAGAAAAATGTGGTGAACCTTGCACCTTATCAAAATGTGGTGTCCATTCAATACCCACTATTTATTGTATTTGCATAGAAGGAAAAATTGGATTTCAAAGATTTGAAGCTCCAAACATATGCTAATGTAACATTCTTGTCTTATAACATGAATATATGACATGTTCTTCTAAGTTATCGATTCTATATAAACTAAAATTTGATAATTACTTTATTAAATTATGTAGAAAATCATTTTTTATAGAACAAGGAATAATCATGTATTATATTCTTGTTAAAAATTATGAATAGTTTTAAAGCATTTTTTAAATTATTGTATAAACATTAAGATTTCTTTGTTTGATATATATAATTTTTAGTTATTTGATATTTTATAAATATAATAGATATACTAATTGTAAGGCTTCACCTAAATTTACCCTAGTTTAGGTATATGGTTAAGTATCAATTGGGGTTGGGCTAGTTGTTATGTCATTATTCATGATTGTTGTCACACTTTATTTTATATATCCTTTCATAATAATTTATTGCATCACAGAAAAAGAGATAAATATTATTTTTATAATAATAATAATTGATTAATGCTTTTTTATTTCTATCTCTTCATACTACAAAGGTACCGCAATGAGTTTAGTGTGTATGCAGGAGGCATGTGTTTCTAAATGGATATTGAATTTATATACCAACTATGAGATGAGTTGGTTGGGCTTGCATTTAGTCCATTGGAGTGTCTTTTAAGTTGACATGCCAAAAGCAGGAGCTTCAACAAAGGATAGTTGCAATAAGCATAGATCCCAATAATAACTTGGCAATTAGGTTCATCTTATATTCATCCAAATGTATGACACATCAGATACTTTAGTCCTTTTGACCTTATGCCTATATGGCATAAACACAAAGGGACATTGTGGTGTATGAAGACCCATTTTACATGTGAAAATGAGAAATAATTAAAATAATAAGATAAAATGCTGAAAATAAATCACAACCAACAAAGTGAAATGTAGCTATAATGTGTAAATTAATCCTCATAGGCAGCCTAGTGGTGTCCACATCAAAATATTGTAGAAAAAATAATTAGGCCCCAATCAAAGCCACGATGGTCGGTAAAGATTAACATACAAGTGGGTTACTAATAGCCTAAATAAGGTGGTAGCCAATATTAACTAAACAAAAACCAAGACAAAAAATGTCACAAACTAGATCTAGAGGAATCATGATAGCTAGTAGAGAATGGACTGTAAGAAGCAACACAGATGCTCAACAACAAAAGTAAACATAGAGAAGATATAAAATTTCTAAAAGAAGATGCAAGTGCAGAAAAATTATTGAAGAGAATGGAGACTCCAACAATAAATGTCATCTTACCCTAAAGCCTATCGAAAAAAGTAAATGTGAGAAAAGGAAAACATGACTACAAGAAATGTTACAATCAACAAACAACATGGAACATAATCTCAAAATTAATGTGACTAGACCAAATTAGATCGAGCAATAAATGATAATAAGGACTCTCTGATGAAGGAAATAATAAATATGTAAAAGGTAGTCCTTCAAAGAAGGAGGCAAATCTCAAGATAGACAACTAGTTTGAAGAAAGGATCAAATAACATATTGTAATGTTAGATATCATATAAAGTTTTCTTAGAAAAAAATCACATTAATTAATGGGTGATGAACCTCTATTATAAGGCCTTGTAATGGCATGTGAGATTACAACATATAAATTCTCAACCAAATAGAGCTACCTTGGTGTAATGAATACTCAATTATGTCAGAAAATAAAGTTCACCTTGATATATTTAATTAAAGGAAATATTTGGAAACATTATTGAATTCATTGGACCTTAACTAGATCAGCTATGTACATTGTTTAGCTAACGAAAAGCTTTGGATCATTTTTGAAAGCTTTGTTGCTCAACCAAATTTAGATAATGCAATGGAGAATGTTACAACTATAGAGGATATAAAAACATGATTGATTCCTCATATTCACCCTATAAACTAGATACATACATCATGTTGGTGATCAGGTTGTTCATGGAACCAAATCATCTCATAACTAGTATCATTATGTGAACTTTATGAAACGTGTTGGTCAAGTAGACAATTTATGATAAACATGTGAATGTGTTCTAACTCTAATTTACTTGTGCAAATCCATGCTTAAGGAGAAGTAAAATTTCATAATGAGAAATGAATGCTATGAACATATTTATTTGTATTGCAATTAAATATGCTGATTTTTTGGGGGGGAAATTAGGTTTATTCACTATGTAGGTTATTGAATAAATCTACACTACCTACATATATGGAGATATCACTTTTTCCAATTCATTGAATAGCATAATACAATGATATTGAATCTAAATCTTAACCTTGGACAAATCATGGCACGATATTCTTGGTTACTTACAAGATTTAGATTGTTCAAAGAGGAATTATTTAGCTTCATCTAATTATGTAACTAAAGGCATAAATAAGTTATTTCTACACTTCCAAAGACTAGAATGAGCTATATTTAGATCTATGTGATTTATTTCCTTAGAAATGCATTCTTACATTACAATTTATTATTTGAAAGTTTAGAATAGTTGTGCATTTTGAATCATCACATTTAAATAGTTTACATTAATAAGTTGAATTTCTAACCAACCCTATTTGTTCTACTCTCTAAGTATATAAAAAAAGATAATTTGATATTTCACCTTATACCAACCTCCTATGTGTAATGGGATTTCCATCATGTTGAAGAATGATTTCATCTCTAAGCTCATTCTTATCTATTTTAAGTTACAATTAAATGGACATTTTATGAGAAATGGAAGCCAATAGCTATACATTCATGAGGAAATATGTGTTTTTAATGAACAATTGTAAGATACATTATGAATATATTATGAATAATAAGGATATGGACTTTAAAATATTTAATAATCTAAGAATTGCCTCAGAACTGAAAGGATGATTTTAAAAGAAAAAGTTAAATATGATTTGGGTATAATAAGTTTTGATTAGCAAGAACATGACAATTCATATTATAATTGACATAGTGTTTAATTTATCTTGAGAGTCTATGAAATAAATAACTATGTCCATCAAAGGATTCAATCATTATTAATGTGCTTGGGTGTCACGTGAAACAATGGCATGAATTAAATTGGATTGAAAATATTTAATTTAAATGTGATTAAAACTTCAATTAAGAAATACTAAAATTCTTTTATTAATTGGATCACAAAAATAAAAAATATGAATAATGTTTAATAGACTTACTTCTCATCCCTCAGATCCATTTAATTTGAGTTTTAAATTTTTATAATCAATAAACCCTAGAATAAATCTATATCTTAAATAAAAAGATAGGGAAACTTCCTAGCTTCCATTTGGTTACATTCACAACAAGGAGGTGGAGGGCTAGCTCTGTAAATTTTCTTCCCTCCATATTATTCATAAAAGCTTATTATTTCTTATTTTTATTTATTTATTTGCTAAGAAATAGATGAAGGTTTTTTTGTGGCATTTTTCAGTGTTTTATCATAGATTTAAAGTGAATTCTATCATTTTTACCTCTTATATTCTATCCTAAATGACAGGATATATTATGACGCTATATAAAATATTGTCTCAAAATCTTTGGATAATCATCTCCAAATCCTCCTTCCTATTACTATTTTAGAATAATAAGGTGGTTTTTATCCATAATAGACAAGTCTTAGATGGACTTGTTATTTTACACAATTTAATTTGCTCAAATAAATTAAAAAAGGAATTAATAATGACCATAAAACTTGATATAATCAAAGTGTATGACAGGGTTAATTTAGGTTTTTCTTTTAAAAATCCTTAGTTATTTTGATTTATTAGAGGCTTGGTGTGATTGGATCAATTATTGAATTTACACTCCTATGTTTTACGTTATTTTAAATGAAACCTAACTAGATTTCTCAATGTTTTAAGAGGTCTTCGATAAGGATATACTATTTCTCCCTACCTCTTCATCATCATGGTATAGGCTTTGGGTAGAGCCTTATCAAATAAAAAAATCTCTAAATATCATCTATGGCTTCAATATTACTGAAAATATAAACCTTTCTCATGGTCAGACTATACAAGATACAATTATGGAAAACTCTACATGCATTCAAGAAGATAGAATGTTGAAGAAACATTTATATTGTTATCGATTTGATTCATGTCCAGAGATTAAAATTTTTAACTCTAACATTATCTCCCTCCATAATTCACCCCAAAGATAAAATAAGATAAAACAAATTCTTGGATTTTATTCAGGGTATCTTCGTAGCAAATACTTGGGGATCACTCTCTTTGATGGGTCATTGATTTTTTTTGGGATAATATGACCAATAATTTTATAGAATAAACTAGATTTTTAGAAATGAAAAATGGCTATTTTTTAATATTACATTGATCCAAGCAACATTTCAAGTGATAATTCGGGTGACAGTCTACCCCAATTGATGGCGGAACTTCTAGGAGCTATAACTTTTGCAATGTAGCTCCAATCGACTCACCGTTTAAACCATTGGAAAGATAAGAATGAGGAGAATGTGGTGAGATGGCATGGATATCTACTCAATGGACTTTGACCTCAAAAAACCCAATGGAAGTTCCCTAATTTTTAATTTTAGTAGTGTAGTCTAAAAATAGTAAGTTTTTAAAAATAGTAATTCCTCGAATTCTGTATTATTTTAAATCATGAAAGTCAAACCACTTGATATCCATCAATATTGGTGACCTTCCACATCCTCTTCCTACCTTAAAAGTGTGTATAAATGAAGAGGTATCCCAAAAGGGAAATTAGACATCTCTTCTGAGAGATAAGCATATGTTTGGATTTGCAAATTTTGATGAATAAAATATCTCTTCTCAAAGATAGCATTATTTTTATTGTGTTTTTATTGTGTCTTGAATTATATTTCAACCAAATATTTTGAGTTTTGGATCAGTGGTATCAAAGTGGTTTGTTTTTAGAGTGTATGATCCCAAAGATGAGGTTAGATTACAAGAAGCTTGGGTGGAAAATAGAACCAGTAGACTATCCACCTATTCACTCCAAACAACCTCAAATGGTGGACAACACTGAGACATCTGATCCTTTCAAGGAAATGGTGAATGAAGCCCTCTAATAGAAGTAAGCACATATACTATAACAATTTGCCTAAATTCTCTAGCAAATCTCCATGGAAAATTCTAGCTCCTCATCTGCATCCCCACGTCATTCTAGTGCCCCAACACCCTTCAAGCTTCAGATGAATTTTGATATCCCTACATTTGAAGGCAAAATTAATCCTGATGTAGTAAAAAATTGGTTGGATCAATTGTCTTCATATTTTTTGGTAAATAAATTCACTGATAAAGAGAAGATCACTTTTGCTCTTTTGAAAGCATAATTACCTATAAAAAATTGGTGGGGAGTGTACAAGAAGAGATTTAGTATGGATGATATTGACCTTGATGTAGAACCTACCTAGGATGATTTCATAGAAGCTGTAAAGGAAGAATACTACCCCATTGGAGCATATGATGATTTGTATATAGAGTGGCAACAACTTCACCAAGGTAAGGAATAATCTGTTCAAGATTACACTGACATTTTTCATTCTCTATCTATAAGATTTGGCATCCAAAAAAGTGAGAAACATAAGGTTCTCAAATATCATGGTGGACTACAATGGTATATACAGGGGGAGATGGAACTCTTCAATTTGGAAACCCTCGATGAGGCATATAAGTTGATGGTGAAGATTGAACAAAAGCATGGAAGAATGAATATGAAGAGTTAGCCTTCAAAATAGAAAAGTGACAAAGGAGGTCAAACATGGGGCCAAAATTGGAAGAAAAAGGAAGGGAAGACTGAGAAATGGTGTGATTACCACAAATATAGAATGCACTCCAAAGAAGAATGTCGAGCCATCAAGTCCCTCATTTTTTAGTCACAATCATCAACATTTACTACTCTGCCTGATACACAACCTACAATCGAAGAGGATGAAGAAGAGATTGTAGATTCTGAGCCCGATTCCATCATTACTTCATCACAGACCCATGAGGAGAGGCTAGATGATAAGGAAAGGTTGTTTCACTCTAAGTTATGGGTGAAAGGTAAGCCTTTGCATTTCATTCTTGATAGTGGGAGTCAAAAGAATTTAATCTCTACTAATGTTGTGAAAATCCTAAATTTGTCCATGAAGCCTCACCCAAAGCCATACATTATTAGATGGTTGAGTCAAGAGAGAAACCTTCATGTTACCCACCAATGTCTTCTCTCATATGCAATAAAACCTTTCCAAGATGAGGTTTTATGTGATGTGGTCAATCTGGATGTTTGTGATGTACTTTTTGGTTAGCCATTCATATATGATCGACATGGAACCTATGAATCAAGAACTCAAAGGATCACCCTCACTCTTGGAACATGACACTACAGGGTACCAGTGGTACCACCTTCTACATCTGTCTCCCTAATTAGTGCCAAAAATTTCATTCTCATGGTGGTCAAGCCATAGAATCCAAAAAGGTCGATGTTGCAGCCCTGACTACACAAAAAACACAACAACATAAGCAAATAGATAACAAGCTAAATAATTTCATAGCCTTCCATCTACAGACTAATGGTTAGACATAAATGTTGAACAATTAGGCCCTACACAGCTCCATAAAGCATAGTCCATTCCAAGTATGCATCAGAAACCAAATCAAAACACAACTGCCACACTTGATGAAAAATCTTAATGAAATGGGGACCATTGCTTCTCAAGGAGGGAGGAATGATCTGAACAACATTTCAAGTGATAATTTGGGTGACGGTTTTACCCTAATTGATGGTGAAACTTCTAGGAGCCATAACTTTTACACCGTAGCTCCAATCAACTCACCATTTGAACCATTGAAAAGCTAAGAATGAGGATAATGTGGTGAGATGTCATTGAGATATGACCAATATATTTTTACCCCTAAAAATTCAATGTAAGTTCCCTAAATTTCAATTTTAGTAGTGTAGTCTAAAAATAGTAAGTTTCTAAAAATAGTAATTCCTTGAATTTTGTATAATTTTAAATCATGAAAGTCAAACCACTTGATATCCCTTGAGATTGGCGACCTTCCACATCCTCCTCCTACCTTCAAAATGTGTATAAATGAAGAGGTAACCTGAAAGGGAAATCAAACATCTCTTCTTAGAGATAAGCATATGTTTGGATCTTTAAATTTTGATGAATAAAACATCTCTTCTCAGAGATAGAATTATTGTTATTTTTTTTCTTGTTTCTTGAATTATCTTTCAACCAAAGCTTCTGAGTTTTGGATTAGACATTTATGTAGATAATGATGAGTGAGTTAAGGAAGGTCCTAAATATATAATCCATCAAATGCATGTAGATTTCTAATACATTGGTTAGGATGAAAGGCATTAACAACCATTTGTACAATCCTTCCCATGTATTAATAGCTATCTTCCATGTATTAATAGATGGAATGGATCCTGATGGCAACCTAGCTTAAAGTTGATCTTGGTGTAGTATTGTGCACCTTAGAACTGGTTTAGAAAGCTTTCAATGCATGGTAGTGGATACCGATTCTTCACCATGATGTTTTTCAGTGCATGATAGTATATGAAAAGATACTAGGACCTATCCTTATTGGGTATAAGGACTATATAACTAATTCAATTATAATATCTAGGCCTAATCATTCCCTAATTGAGTATCTCGTATATTTGAAGTTATATTTCATCTTTCTCCCAAATTAATATGTGATACAAAGGATTATTTGGAAGATGGGATCCAAAAACCATATATATGTGGTTGTTTATTGTGAAGTATGTGGAAGGCCCTCATGATATGTGAATAATTCATCATGCTTCTTTAATACCTTGTTGAGTTACTGATGTTTTGACATTGATTATATAGTGTGGGATATTTTTTATATGCACATGTGTTAGGATGAATAATGAGCAACATAAAATTCTACGCTTAATAGACAAGTTTGTAAAATTGCTTAATAGAAATATCAAAAATAAATTAAGAAAAAATTGAAATACCTTTTTTTAAATATCTAATTCGAGTCATACATCTTTGAAATAATATCAATATGACAAAATTCGCCACTATAAATCTCATTTTCACACAATAGGCTAACCTTCATGTCTTCTGACAAAAACCTTAATTATGATAGGGAAGAATATGCCACTAGCCATAACTATAAAAACAACACATTCTAGGTATAATTATAGATTCACTCGATACAATCCAAAATTTGTAATTATTAACATTAGTCCTCATCTCAAAATTTTATAAATAATGTTAGTAAAATCATAATACTATTTAAATAATTAATTGATCCTCTAATAAAATTGGCTACCTAAGATTATATATAAATATACATTGACTAAAACTCAATATATTGACTTATTTACCCAATAATAATCAAATACCACTTTTTAAATAATAATATTACCACATTGAAAAATTTATCATTTTTATTTTACTTTAAAATACCACACAAAAAATAAATGGATCAATTAAAGATGGGAGTACCCAAGGATAAGTGATTAAAATTCACACTCCCACTTTAAATAATTTAATATATTAATTAAAATGAGAAAGGACCTCAAGGAATATTATTTCCTGGACTTTAGATTATTCATTCATAACCATTGATTTGATGGATGACCACCTCAGTGAAAAGATTATCCCTTGGAGCGAAAAAAAAAAAAGGAGCAAAGACGAAGTATCCCTTGCGATTGCGAGAAAGCGTAGTTTCATTTTGGAATACCTCCAGGACAGAATTCGGTATCCAAACCCGTACGGTATTAATAATTAAGGTATGGTTTAGAAAACCCCTCGTCAGGTTCAGAAAAAGTTTATAAGCGTTGCACTCGAGGCATTTTGATTGATTGATTGTATCTACCAACTGGAATAAGATAAAGATGTGGATGGTCTTTGTTTTCGCAGAGACGGAACAAGTAATTTAAAAAACAAAGGCGTCTGTGCACGGATCAAGTTGGCGTCTAAGTCAAATTCGACGGCAATACGATTATTTAGTACACGCGTCTATTATTGACGTGGCTATTATTTTGTTCTATCATTGTTGCGACGTTTGATGGGATATAGAAACTAGTTGAAGATACACTGGTAAAATGTATGCAGTTAATTTATATAACTTATCAATTCAAAGGAGGAGGTGTAATGGAAACATAGAGAAGTACAAGACGTATAAAGAGTACTTTTAATAGTTTAAAAGAGAAATGAAACGAATATATAAACAATAATTTGTACATATTTAAAATATTGATATAATTATTTTTTATAAAATATAATTAAAAAATTGTAAATGATATATTTACATAGTGTTTAAATATTGTATATTAATGTTTTTTTTTTAAATTATATGGTGTTAATTATTTGAAAAAAGATTAAAAAATATAAAAAATAAATTTCTAAAAATTTATATAATATTTTAATGATGATATATTTTAATATTGTTAAATAATAAAAATTGTTAATGTACTAAATCACATGATAAAGATGAAACATAAAGAATATAAAATATTATATATTTCACTTAGTATTTTTTATAAAAATATTTTTTTAAGCATGCAAAAGAATAAATAAATAAATAAATAAATAAATAAATAAATAAAACCATGTTAAATAAAATATTTCAACATTAAATATTTTCAAAAAGTATAGTAAATTTAAACTTACACTGCTTCCATGCTAAGCTTGTTAACTATATCAATAAGTAATATTTGGTGAATAAGAGGGCTTGCAACAAGTGAGAAAGATTAGTTTCTTCTAAAATGTGTTATTGTAAAGGTGAAATAGTTTCTTGAAGAAGAATTTGATTTATGTTATTCTGTCTATGGGGTGAAGTGTGGATGGATAAATGTTACATTTCAAAAGGTTAATCCCCAGACATGAAGCACATTGATAACCACATAAAAAATTATTTAGCGTTCTAGATTCTCAAATGCAATAATTTTTTTATAGAATTGTTTCATCCATAATATGACCACGAGAAAAGTTTACATTCTCAATAACATTGAAGCCACTAATGAGATTTAGCAATTTTTCATTTGAGAAGGCTATACCCAAAAATTATGCCATTGAAGAAGTAGGGAGAAATATGATGCCTTTGATGAAGACCTCTTAAAGCATTGAAAAATATATCTGGGACTCCATTTAAAAGAACATAAAGCATAGAAGTAGAAATGTAGGGATTGATACAATCACACCAAGCCTCTATGAACCCAAAATTTCTAAGGATTTTGAAAAGAGTTCTCTAGTTAAACCTATTATACACTTTTTTTATATCAAGTTTGATGATTATTGTTACTTCCTTTTTAAATTTAGTTTGAGTGAATTAGATTGTGTAAAATAACAAATCCATCTAAGACTTGTCTATTTTGGACAAAACCCCCTTGTTATTATGAAATAATAATAGGAAGTAGGATTTGGAGATGATTAGCAAAATATTTTTAGATAATATTTTAAATGGTGTTAAAAAGGGCGATAGGTCTAAAAATATATACATAATCTACATTAGCTTTTTTGGGGATCAAACCTAAAAAGATGCATTTCAAATCCTTTAGAATTATTCTCAAGGATTTGCATTCATTGTTAGCTTTGAGATTATCCTTTATTTTAAATTTCCTAAAAGTGTTTATAAAATCCCAGATTAAACCCATCAAGGCCTAGGTCTTTATCATTGTGCATACTCCAAATTGTAATCTATATTTCTTCTTCTATGAAAGGCCTCACTAAATTAATATTCCAGTTATGATTGATAATTCTTGGAATAAGATTCAAAAATTCTTGGGGATACAAATCAAAATTCACAAGGGGATCTTGAAGGAATTTTTCAAAATAATAGATGACCTCATTTTTAATCACATCCAAATCTTCAGTATAAGGACCATTACTAGTTTACTATCTTGAGATCTTATTATGATTATGAGTATCCAATGTTGATAGGTGAAATAATTTAGTGTTACGTTCTCCTTCCTTAAGTCAACACTCTATATATTTTTGTTTCCATAAATCACCCTTTTTACCAAAACCTACTTAAACATTGTAATAAACTATTTTTACATAGGAAGTCAGGTTATGCCATGACCAACCATATAAATTTATTCTTGATGAATCTAATTATCAGACTCAAGAATGGATTTTTCCCTAAATATGTTCCCAAATACATCCTTGTTCCATTTGTAGAAGTGTTGTTCAATAGTTTTTAGGTTATGAGATACAAAAAATATTTTGGTTTTTCCTCTAGTAGATAGCTCCTTTCATAGCTCCTTTCACTAGTATTTCATAATGTCCATAAAATTTGGATCTTTTAACTACATTAGTTAAAATATGAAGGGTGTTCTAGAAGGAGACATCTCTTTTTATAGTGATGGAAATAGGAAAATGGTTAGTCCATGAAACTTTCAGAATATCTAAGTGAAGGCTCAAATTTTGAATTAATTGATGATTAGAGACCTGTAATTTGTCAATTCATTCAAAAATGTTACCAAAACCAACCTTTCTATTATTCTAAGTAAAGGAGCCTGATTTAATCTCAATGTCCCAAAGATTGTTTTTACTAACAAATTTAATGAAGTCTAATTGGGATTGAGTATTTTTTCTGAATCCCATATCTTTTCTCATGAATTATTAAGATACATTTTAAGTCACACATAACATAATGTTTTCATCTTCCAAAGAGTTTAAAACCATTGAGATTTTCTTCTTAAAAATACTTTTTAGAAACCATGCTAGAAAGAGCATACACATTAAAGATGCAAATAGACATATTATTTTTAACACCTAAGATATTAATGAATATCATATGTTTATTAGAGTTAAAAATTGAGAAAGTAACTTTTTTTTTTTGAGAGGATACAAAATCCACCTTATTGACCATCAACTCCAATACAAAAAAGAGGAAAAGATTATTGAGAATTGGGAGCACTTTCTAAGACATACATCTTCAAGAAGCTTTGTTTCTTAGAGAAATACTAAATCTAGGATCTAGATTCGAAGTTGTTGATTTAGAAACCTTCATTTATTAGGGGATATAATATAATTACAATTAGGGTTTTCAATTAATAAATGTCTTTGATCACATAACCCTCAAAGTATTTAGTAGAATTTTCAATAAAATGTAAACATAATTAAAATCACTATATTATTTAATCAAAATGAATATAATAGGAATAATAACACAACAACAATACCATATTTGAATTAGATGCATTAAAACATCAAATCCATAAATCTAACTAAGTTAAATCATAGTCTTTACAAAACAAAACTCTCAAATTCCTCTCTTAGCACAAGCATAAATGAATTCTTATATAGACACAAGACCCACGTAATTACATTAAGTGATTTTACCTCATTGATAACATTAACTCAATTTAATGATTTTCAAACCTTAAATATCACAATTATTAAATGTATAATCATTACCAAGGAATAAACACATGTTACCACTCAATGTGTCCCAAAATAGGCACAAACATTATTAAACAAACCTTTAGAAGGGAATCAAATTATAAATAGTTAGCAATGGATCCTTACATTATATATCACCAACACATATAAATTCACACAACATCACAAGGCATTAAATCCAAAAATGATCATGAAAACATCAAAACTATGATTTTTATGTATTTTAAAATATGATTTTATAATTTATTTTTGTTTCTTTAAATGATCTAAAACTTGATGCATAACTTTCTTATTGATAATAAAATGACCTCCATAAATCTATTTTATGCATACTACTTTGCGATGAAGAATCAACTTTCTTAAATAACCTGCTTCAAGAAGTGTCACATACTTATAGAAACATCCATAGCATCTCTACATGATTACATGGTAAGAGAGTATTATCATAATGATTTATAATGGATATCCCAAACTCAATCATATAGTACATATAGTGTTACTATGTGTGTGTGCGCGCATGCACGCGCGTGCGTGTGCATGTGTACGTGTGTGTGTGTGTGTGTGTGTGTGTGTGTGTGTGTGTGTGTGTGTGCGTGTGTGCGTGTGTGCGTGTGTGTGTGACAAAAATTAACAATAAAACATAAGTATAGTAAGGAACCTTGCATAACACAACACACTAGGCCATTCTATATATAATCTAAGTCATTTAGGAAGTAACTCCCCTAGGATCTATGCAAAATAATGAAAACATAAATAAAATTGTGTACGACAAATAAGTTTTATGAACAATAACAACAAATAGGTTCATACTAGATAGATCTATATTTTCTTAGAAGCAATAAGTAGACTTGAAAGACGCAGTTTTTATCAAAAATAAATAATAAAATATTTAATGATCAGATCCTCTCATTCATATGATCAATACTAAAATAATGAAAATGAAATAAAAAATTAAAATTATATACAATACTGTACAACATATATAATATTTCGTATTCTTTATTTTTCACCTTTATCGTGTAATTTAGTAAACCAACATTTTTTAATATTTAAATAACATTAAAATGTGTCATTATTAAAATGTTATACAAGTTTTTAGAAACTGATATACTGATATATATATATATATATTTCAAATAATTAATATCATGTCATTTTGAAAGAGAGCATTAGTATGCAATATTTAAATACTATGAAAATACATCATCTATAAATTATTAATTATGTTTTGGAAAAAATAATTATATCATTATTTTAAATAGTTTTGCACAAATTATTGTTCATATATTCATTTCGTTTCTCTTTTGAACAATTAAAAGTACATTTCCATTACACCACCTCCTTGGAATTGATAAGTTATATAAATTCAATATATATCTTTTACCGGTGTATCTTTATTTGGGAATTAAAGGTGCTATTGTTAGAGGCAACTGCTCTCTATATCCCATCAAACGTGGCAACAACGCGAATTGCTAAAACCGAATCTAACGATGTGAATTTTTAATTGGAAAAAATGATAGCCACGTCAAAAATATGCGAATGCAAAAGTGAGAAGAAAGAAGAAATAATAGTAATAAATCTATCTATGTTTCATTTATCCAAAAGCTTAACCATTTATTCAAAATCTTATTCATTTATTCAAAAATCTTATCCATTTATTCAAAAGGTTGAAGACAGCAGTCCGTCCCAAGTTCCGAAACTTAAGTAAAGGGATACAATTACAATTACAATGAGCTTGCAAGCTCATTTATTTATTAAATTAATCAAAATTTATGGATCCAACTAATATGTTTCTGCTAGGCAATGTACACAAAATATGTTGGTTTCAAGTGGTGGAGGTGAAATTGAAGTTGGATCAGGTGGTCTGCCTGTCGAGTAATGTGGAGCTGAATCCAAGGCGAGAAGTAGCCAGATCAAACTGCACTAGATTATCTTCTATCTGACGACCTCCTAATACTATTGTGGTTGTTGGATCTTCTATCTGACGACCTTCAGATTGTGTTACTTTTCTGCAACACAAGGCCGATGGTGAGTACAGCGGGGCCGATTCTGGTGGACGACACGGTCTTCGCATCGAAGCATGCATCAAACGGCTTCACATGAGATATGAATTTTATGAACATATTAATTTGGATTGTAATTAAACATTTTGTGTTCCTGTGAATATTCATGATCTATGTTGCTTGATTACATGAAAACTAGTTTGGGGAAATTAGGTTCAACTATTTTAAAATGCTTGGTAAGAGGACCTCCATTCCTTGTGAAACAAATGCTCTAAATTAAACTATCTATAGGTTATTGAATAAATCTGCATGACCTACATATCTCGGGATATTCCATATATCATTTCTTTTAATAACATAATATAATGATATTGAATGTAAATATTGACCTTAGATAAATAATGACATGATATTCATGGTTACTTGAAATATTTGGATTGTTCAAAGAGGAATTATTTAGCATCATCTCATTATTTAACTAAATGTATAAATAAATGCTTTCTACTCTTCCAAAAAATAAAATGAGCTAGAATTAGATTTATGTGATTCTTGTCCTTGGAAATGGATACATATGTTGCAATTTATTTTAATGAAAGATTGGAATAATTGCGCTTTCTTCATTGTCAAATTTAAATAGTTTGGATTAATAAATTGAATTTCTAACTAGTCTTGTTCTTTCTACTCTCCAATTATATAAACAATGACGATAATGTGATATTTCACCTTATACTGGCCTCTTGTGTGTAATAGAATTTCCATCCTCTTGAAGACATATTCAGGGCTAACTTAATACTAAAATATTTAAATGAATGGCTTTAGCTCTAAACCTTGCAAAGTTATTACAAACCACTAGTTATTAAATAGATCAGTTTTTCATGTCCAATAAACAATATAAAATGATATTGAAGAATGATTTCATCTCTAAGCACATTAGTATCTATTTCATGTTGCACTCATATTGATATTTTACTATAAATGGAAGCCAATGGCTATCCATTACTTATTATGAGTAAATATGTGTTTTTTAAATAAATAACTATAAGAGACCTTGTGAGTATATTATAAATAATAAGTAGATGGACTTTAAAATATTTAATAATATAAGAATTACCTTAGATTTGAAGGTATGATCTTAAAAGATAGAGTCAAATATGATTTGGGTATAATAAGTTTTGGTTAGCACAAACATTTATCTTATAATTGATATGTTTATTTCATCTTGAGTATCTATGAAATTGGCAAGTAACTATGTTCATTAATGGATTCAATCATTATTAAATCATTTATAAGTGACTTGAAACAATGGCATGAATTAACTTAGCTTGAAAAAATTCAAGTTTTTCATGTGTATTTTAGTAGAATGGAGTGAATGGAAGCTGGGAAGTCAGATTCTAGAAATTACTTCTATTTGGCACTCTCCTTAGTTAGATGACAAGGGCATCCTTCCTCATTTAAGAAAGTCAGTTTATTTGAGTTGGCTATATATTTCCATGTGATAGCTAATGTGCACGCTTTCAAATGGTTGACCTTTATTTTTTAAGAATGATTTGGATTTTATTTCCCTTTAATGTTTGGTCAAGGAGGTCCCTTTGTTATTTAGATAGAAAGCTTGGTCACATGTTTTTTCACATAAGCCATAACCCAAGGACTTGACAAATTTCATTGAAAATATTTCAATGTGTTTATGACTTACTTGAAACAAGGGAACTAATTAAATTGGATTGAAAATATTTAAGTTTTTCATATGAATTCAGGTAGAATGGAGTGAACGAAATTTGGGAAGTCAAATTCTAGAAACTATTTCTACTTGGTTCTCTCCTTACTTAGATAACAAGGGAATATTTCATCATTAAAGAAAGTAAGTTTATTGAGTTGGATATATATTTCCATATGTTAGCTAATATGCATGCCTTCAAATGATGGGCCTTTATTTTTTAAGAATGAGTTATATTTTACTTCCCTTTAAGGTTTGTAACATGACGCCCCTTTGATATTCATAAAGAAAGCATGGACATATGATTTTCAGTTAAGTCATGACCCAAGGATTTATCAAATTTACTTTGATTGCATGTGTTTTTGGTTTAGTTGTATGGTGGTAACTTTGGCATTGTTCCTTTATTTATTAGCTTGGATATAAATTCACTTGACTTGGTTATCTTTATACTTAGCCAATTTTAAAAGGATGAACCTTTGCCTTAGTCATGAAAATTTTCACTTTCTCTTAAGTACTTTTTCCCATTTGCATAGAATCAAAATTTACCTTGTGATTCTTTGGTCAGCCTTTAAAATTAACCTATTTTTGAAGTGTTTAGATATTAAATTATCACATGCCTTTGCATTTTATCGTAGCAAGCAACTTGTCACATTTTTGTAGCTTAAAAAGTAGTCGCACTCATTTTGCACAATCAGTCACTATGAGCAAGTTTTAATGGCATAATAACATAGACAACCATATACACATATCTTCTACTAGAAACTTTATTATAAAAAACCAAGAACACTATTAAAAAAATAAATAAAAAACCTTTTGATCATGTCACATGATGAAAACTACATGAAATTTGAATCCCAATATCAAAAACTCCTTCTCAATATCCATTGTACCAATAATGTTGATAGCTTTTATCATTGTGAAAAAAGTGTAGTGTGTATATTATTATTTTTGCATTACAATCCATTGATATTTTATTTGATAGTTTTTATTTCACGTTAGAGGAAAAATAAAATCTCATTTCAACATGTTATAAATTTTTATTGATTGTTTTAGATTTGAGTAAGAAACACTTACTCTTAAAAAAATATAAGTTATAGAATGCATTTTGGTGGCATAAGATCTTGTTCTATTTTAGTTTATGTTTTATTTCATATTATATCCTTATCTTTATCACATAATTTAGAACACAACAATGTTTCTCAATATTTGAATAGTATAAATACATCTTAAATATTACTTGTTCATTGCTTTGTGTATATTCTAATTAAAATAATAGATACCATTGTATAAATTCATGTTCATATTTAATATTTTTTCTCTTTAAAACAATTTAATAAAATTGAAAAATTATGAAAAAATAAATTAATAGTGTAGACATCTAACATTGGCCACCAATGGCTTCATATCAGACTTTGGATCAATTCCTATTAACCTTTGCACATATAGTCTAAGAATTTCTAAATGTCTCAAATTTGTCTTCATAAAATGGAATTTGGCCTAAAATCAATTAAATAGAGCAAATACACACATATAATTAATTCATAAATCTTCAAATGTGTCAAAAAGCCTTAAAAGAATTAATCAAATGCAAAATTAAATCAAATTCCTAAATTGAATTATCCATGAGAAATTACATGAATTACCAAAAATGAAATTCAAAAAACAAAAAATATAAATGGAATTCATAATTACTTTTTGTGAGTTGTCCAAAATCTAAAATATCCCACCCATGCCTATTCCATGATAATCATGAGGTTTGAACACCTTTTAACTCTACTGGGGTTGATCAACTCAAAAAGGTAAGGTTTAAACCCATTCCAAGCCCCAACTACACCTTAACTCACCTTGGGTTGAGGTTAGTTATTAAACCTACAAGTACAAGCCTAGACCTCTTCATTTGGAAATCTTGAATATAGTAGTGTTATAATGTAGTTTTTTTAGCAAGTTTTCATGACCATAGTGTTATAACTCCAAAACCACAAGCCAAGCCATGAAGCTACATCAATCAAGCATGAGCCAAACAACCATGGTGCCAAGGGGAGAAGAAGCCACACAACTCCATTTGCCAAAGATCTTTTCAGCACAAGTCAAGCAAGCCAAATGAATGAATCTCTTGGGGCATTCAAAGAATTGGTAAGGAATGGTGTAAGTTCTTTCCATTTTTAGTTGTGCTTTGTCAATTATTTTTCTTCACCATGCTCCCCCCTTTGATCTAGGCAAGATAGTGTTATGCATGTTAGTGTGTTTCTTTTCATTATGAAGCTAACACATAATCTAACCACCCTTCTTGTATTCCTTGTTTACAAATGACACATCTAATAGGACCATATGCACCCCACATAGCAAGGAAATGAAGATGAAACTCATAAATTGACATTTGAATTCTTAAATTCGTATAAATTTGTAATTCTAGCATTGATTTTTTTGGATTTATAATTCTTGAATTATTTTAGATCTACATAGAGATAGGTACTGATTAGGACTAGCCAGCATTGATTGTATGTGATTTTTGTTAGTTTTACCCAATTGAGATCAGTTCTATGTAACTGTCATCACTCGGTATGCAAGGTGGAATGTGATCTACCAAGATTGCATTTTAAATTTTTTTAGCATTCCTAACAGTTGCTTCTTGTTTTTAGTAGCATTTAAATTCTCTTTCTAAACTTTGCCTTGTAGGTTTTATTGAGATTTTTGCTAACCATTGGCTAATATAAAATTTTCATATTTTAAGGTTTTTCCTTTAGTTTCTCAAGTGATCAACGATGGTCTTAATTGACTGACATCAATTCTTCATGACTGACATCAATTCTCTATGAACCGATCACCATAGTTGCCTTGAATTGGTATCAGTCATATTTGACCGACCTCAGTCACTTTGTGTTCTAATTAAAAACTTGAGAGATCTATCTAACAATTGGGGGTCATAGATGTGAATTCAACATAAAATTTTAAGATTTGAATGGTTTCATACTTTAATCTGGTATTTTAAAATAAATCTAGCCAAAATAAATCACACTTCACTTTGGTACTAAATAGAACATGTTAGATCTTGCACATTTAGATGTCGATGTTTTAAAGGAATTAACTGGCTAAGTCTTAGAAATACTTCATTTTTGGTGCTTAAAATGAATGCATATGTCTTGAACACTTACTTTTGATGTTTAAAAATGATCTTAGGATGAATATTGAATATTTGGACTTTTGGGCTTGAAAATGAAAATAAATGGTTTTAATTCATTTGGTTTTGTGCAATTATTTCAATATTTCACACTTAAGCTAAGAGGCCAAGTAACAAACAATGTCACATTTGAATTTGGTGTCTAAAATAAAACTTCACTCACAATTTGTTACAAACTTTTTGTTAATTATTTGTCTTCGTAAAAAGAATAACACATGTATGCTCTCATCCTGTCCCCTATAGGGAAGTTGGGTGATCAAAAGCACCATTTAATTGCTTTTGTGCTTTTTTATAAAGCATAGAAAGAAATCTGTCTAGGCTCTCCCCAAACTTGCATGGTATTTGGTGATCTAAAAGTAACCCTAAAGTCTTTATACTAGTCTGTATTTTCATCTAATTTGGCTTGTGAAAGGGGATGTCATTACCTCTCATAAGTTATCTAGGGAAGCATTGATGTGGGGATTCATCTCCCACTAGTGTTTTAGACATGATCCATGATGGGTTATACAAAGTTGGGAATGTATGTTGTTAGAGCCAGGGTGTTGAACAGCTAACCTCTCCTTTAATAATGAAAACCCAAGTCAGGTCTGGTTAATCAAGGGATACCACTAAGAAGTCTAATAATGGTATCATAATGTAAAGGAAGAGACCCTTGCATAATAAGTTGATTGATATGAACTCAATTGATGTGTTGTTTATCTTGTGTTTGTCACACTTGGGATCAATCTAGACAATTGTAACTTGTAATCTTTAGTCAACCCCACTTTGTCACACCTTGATAGGATCTAGGATGATATACTTAGTTATATTTTGTCATTTATTTTTTTATTGATTAGTGTGTTAGATCTAAATTTTTTTTGTTTATACCATGTCATGAACGAGTTTTTTTGTCTACATTACTCCATTATTTGAGGAGGTGTTATGCCATCTAACACCTTATTTCAACTTAGAAACTTTTTGTGTCAAAAACATTATGTGAGGCACTTGATTGAAATGGATAACGTTACGCTACCCAAATCAATTAAAGGTTGTGCCTTATAAGTCTTTTGAATAAACTATCGTTACATCTTTTGGGAGTGATAAGATCATTTTGGTACCCAAATTATTTCATAGACTTGTCTCATCTTGTGTTAAGTTTCATCAGTTGAAACCATTCTTGTGCTTTTTCGGATCTTTATTTAGCATAGTCATGTTGTTCAAATTTGCCTAACTTATTGGTAAATAAAACCCAAGTTTTCCTAAGTTGAGATTTAATTAACCTTTGTAAGTTTAGATTCAAACATTGATTTATTTTTGTTTAGGCTTCAACACACAGGTGTTGATACATATATATTTCTCTTTTAGGTTGCATAACTTAGGTTAATTGATTACCCAAATTTGAAAAACTTTATTTTTGTGCCTTTGTTATCAGTCTATCATCAAGTGCCTTTTGTTTGGTGTTTTATACCAATTTGATCACATTTATGCCTAAAATCAAGTGCCTTGTTTATGCCAAAATTCTCTAAGTTTGTTGGATTAATATCATCTCCTTTGTTTCAAAGTCTATTTTGACGTCATATTTGGCCAAAAGTGCCAGTACACCCTATTTTGAGCCTAGATTTTGACTCAAAATTTGGACAAAAGACCAAACAACATTTCTTTTTTCTAATTTAGAACTATTTGGAACATCTTTAAACCTAAACTTTGGCATCTTATCTTTACTTCTTTTTACTTAAACTTGTTTGTGTAAAGCATTTGACATTTAGATATTTGGTGTTATACTATTTTTACCAAGTCTGTGCTCAAATTTTTTGGAGATACAGATCCACCCTAGACCAAGATAGATAGAGTTTGAACCTCTTTTATCGTTTCATACATAGCTTTTTGGAGTTTGTAGAACTCTAGACCTTTTTTCAGAGCGTTATCATTAATGTGAATATGTCTAACTACACTTATGGCAGAGTCACATACAATCCAAGTTATGATGGAACAGTTGCAAAAAATGACTTTGATTTTTTTGAAGACCCTTATGAAGATAATATGGTTTGTGAGAAGGATCCATACCTTATTTACCATAATCAATATGGGGAACAAAGTCAAGATCCATAAAATCTAAGCCAAAACCCTTATGGGGACAAGGATAATGTTATTTAGGAGGAGGATTCTTATCCTCCTTGCAATAATAAATCCAAGGAACAAAGTCAAGAAATTGCTTATGACCTAAGATAAAACCCCTATGAGGATAAGGATGATTTGATTTAGGAGGAGGATCCATACACTCTTTATAATAATCAATCCAAATGGGAGGAAAGCTAAAATTCTCAAGTGCAAGTTGCATTGCTTCATTCTTCAAGCTAGTTGTGGTATTATACTTGCCCTTATATGACCACCCAATTCCCCACATATACCATTAACTCTCCTTCAGAGTGTGTAAGCTACCAAGGTCCACAACATCCAAAGAATACCATTACCATTCTATGACCTCGTCATTTGGTTTGTGTGGCCAATTATGCTCCACAATGCCATACCATTTCTATAATAGGACCTCATTTTTAGGATTGTGTGAGCAATCAAGCTCCACAACCCCCCAAGATTATCATTATAGGACCTAGTCATTTGGCTTATGTGACTAATCAAGCTCCACAACACACCAAACCTATTATTTCAAGACCTCATCCTTTGGCTTGTGTGAGCAACCAAGCTCTACAATGCCCTATCATTATCATTCTAAGATCTCATCCTTTGGCTCATGCAAGCAAACAAGCTCCACAATACCCTACTGTTACCATTTCAGGACTTCATCATTTGGTTTATGTAAGCAATAAAGCTCCACAATGCCCTACCATTATCCAATAATTGATCATTATTTCACTATTGCCATCCATTCTCCACTTTAGAAAACCTCCACCAATTGTCTAGCCTAATCCCCATCCAATTATCCAACCTAAACCCTAGTCAATTGTCCATCCTAAACCCTTACCAATTGTTCAGCCTAAACCTCAGCCTAAATTAATACCAATTATTCAGCTCAAACTAAGCCAATAAGTACCCATCCAATCGATCCAATCAATACCCTAATCAATCCAATCAGTACCTCTTCAGCCGAACTAATCATTTGAGGACTAAGTTGTATTCCAAACTAGTATTTTATGATTGATTGTAAACTAAGACCAAGACAACTAACCAATACAAAAAAAAACTATTGAACCAACTATTTGTGATAATTCAACCTATGATGAATCACATTCCAATCTTATTCCCATTGTTGAGGAGTCTCTTTCTGACAAGCTAGTCTTTACTAAATCACTTCTTAATGATTATAACCACATTTGGATAAATCATTAGCTCAGCCATATGCTTTTTTTCCAAGATCCTCCATTGATAAGCCAGTCTCTAAGTAGTTATCTCTTGACCAATTTCCCATGGTTGAGGAGTCTCACTTTGAAAAATTGGTCTTTGTGGAGCCCACCATGCCATCACGGGCCGTTACTTGTCTAAAACCAAACATTTAACAAGACATCATTATATGAGTGTCCACACCAGATGAAGAATCATAAATAGATTTAGGTTTTATTATTGAAATGACATCATATTTATCATAAGAATTAGAATCAATGTCAATCTAAACATTGGATTTAGAGGCCATTGAGTCATAATTAGATTTAGAATCATAATACGTTCATAGATGTTACAACATTGGTTACACATGCCTCAGAGATAAATTTAAATATATTTGTTATCTTTCTATTATTTTTTAGGATGATTGCTTTAGCATGGACATAAATTATCCTAGTATCTTCTATGAGGATTGTGTTGTCTTTCCCCATTCTATTACTATTCCACAGTTCATTACCAACAACTAGTATAGCCATATTATTGACATTCTATCTCCCACAAGTGTTGATTGAGATCATCAGAATCATACCTTGTTGAAATACATCCATGGTGACATATCAGTTGAATAATATCAAGGAGGCCAAGACCAAATTCATGTAAAAGAAGAAAAATATCCTATTGAAACCTTTTCAAAGGCACTAGGGAACAATCAAAGTCCAAACTCGGCATCTTCTAGTGAAACATTTTTGGAGGCACTAGAAGACAATCAAAGTCAAAATTCAACATTCTTTAGTGAAACCTTCTCAGAGGTACTATGGGACAACCAAGACAAACTCATTGGTGAAAACCTCTTTGAGGCACCAATAGCTAAGCACAATAGTTCTTCACTGCTCAATGAAGAGAAAATCAAAGATGAAATCAAAATAGATTCCAATGTACAACCTAATCAAATGGTAGCTACTCTTAGGCCCAAAAAACATAAAAATATAGTGGTCCTATTGAGAGAATATTCAAAAGTCTTTGGACCTACCACATCCAAAGTTATGTTGAATCCAAAATCAATAACATTGTGTGTGCCAAAAAATCTTGATCTTTATTTATTTTCCAACCATTATACATTCTATTATCACCCACCATTCCATTTCCAAATCAAACCTATCATGAAACATTTATCCCTATCTACCATATTTGGTCTCACTTTCCTTTATAGAGACTACAAAGATACCTTGTCTCAACGTTTGGGGGAAACAAAATCAACAACCACTTGAGATCACAATAACATTCTCAACATCCAAATCTGAATTAGATTCTTGATAGAGCATCTATTTAGAAGAGGCATGGGCTAGTAATTTACATAATTGATTACTCTGGTTGTATCATTTGTTGAACAAGATGTGCATCTCCACATTAATAGGAACACCATAAGCACTCACCTAGTCCAAAAACATGTACCATACCATTTTATTTTCCATATCTTGGCCATTTATAATATATCTTACCATTGTTTCCTCTCTTTCCATTCATCTTATCACCTAGGGGAAACCCTCTTACCATTATATCATCCTAACATCTTACCATCCTATCACTTTGCCTATCACTTATCCATTCGACAATTCCATTTTATCGACCTAACATGTTTTGGTCTTCCCTACCTCACTTGTTTGACCTTGGTTCATCCATTGGTTTAGCTTTCAACATGAAGAATCAAATCAAT
This sequence comes from Torreya grandis, assembly GCA_037957365.1. Classification (NCBI taxonomy): domain Eukaryota; kingdom Viridiplantae; phylum Streptophyta; class Pinopsida; order Cupressales; family Taxaceae; genus Torreya; species Torreya grandis. The sequence goes on along the minus strand of JARHVA010000021.1, from coordinate 3,159,244 downwards.
TTCTATAGTTGTTTCAAGAATCCCAAACAAAGGTCATATTTTAGAATAGTAAGATAGAAGTTTTGGTAGTTGCATCCATTATTTCTTGTTTAATTCTATATCATATTTATTTGTGTGGGGTCTGATTATAACTGCCTTTCGACAAATTAGTGTCTCACAAATCTTACTAATAATTATAATTGCATATAGATAAATTAGTATCATTGATCTAAGATGTTGTATCCTAGTTATAACCACTTATGAGCAAACTAAGGGCAACATTTATTTATTATTCCTTGATATTCCAACTTTTCATTCTTATGTTATACTATACCATTATGCCAACTATGTCTATTTTGTTTGAATTGGTTGCTAAACTAGTTCAATTCCTCTACTATAAGGTGAAACTACTATGACTTGAATCTATTTGGGACTATATAGGTCATGTTCAATTCATGTTGAGGTCATCTGTCTGCCCATTTGTCATTATGCTCTCACCATTTTATGAGCATCAATTCAAGTTAGTCATGCTTTCACCATTTTGTGAGCTTAGACCCTTTAGTGTCTTGTCATTCTCAATCGAGTTCAGATACTCCAAAAAAATTTAAAACATTTGAAAACTGATTTAGAAAAACCAAAAATATTAACCACTTTTTTGCCTAAAGTATTTTGGGAACCCTAACTAAGTCATAATAAATCACTTGTCATTTAGTTTCCCCATCCTTTTTTGCATTTTATCCCACACTCTAACCATTTTTTGAGCTTATTCCCCTATTTTTCTATCACATCCATCATGTTTTATTTTAATCATTTTCTTCTATCCCTTTTCCTAAGAGAACTACATTCGACCTAAAGTTTTTGTTGGGTATTACACCCATAAAACTATGTAGATAGCATCCACTTGCCTAATGAATATAGAGATATCTTGACCACCCCCTTCATTTTTTTCTATTCCTCCATTTTATTTGTTTGTTAAGTTTTCACCTATTTTCTAGGGGAAATGTTCATCATCTCATTTGATCTTAGTATTTGTACTAACATTGTGATTAACCATTGTTTGTTTGTTTGTTTGTTTGTTTGTTTGTTTGTTTGCTTGTTTGTTTGTGTCCATTTGTTTATTTTTTTTGTTTGTTTTGTGTGCTTGTGTGCCTATTCATTCACTTTATGTATTTTTTCCTTAATTCAATCTACATGCATTCATTGGGTGATTCCTTGCACATTATTCTTGAATCTATACATATTCAAGTGTCAACATTGTCATCATGGTTTTTATCATTGGTGCATTATTTTTAATTGAGTACTGGATCAGGAGTCAGTCCTTATGAATATTTTGGTAAAGTCATCATGGTGTTCTATCATGATGCCTACCATCATGTGCTATATCAAAAATTAACTTTGAGAAGTCTACATAATAAATATAGTGACGATATCTCCTTGACACCAGATTCAACAACAATCCTGACCTAGGCCAAATCATATCCCAAACAGAGTAAATAAATAATGAAATAATTATCCTCCTTGTTAGTTTAAATGAGCACCTCCTTACTCCTAGGTTGCCTAATTCATCTTTATCTTTTATATCAGTTTAACATCGTCATGTTTGCAGTCATCATATTTCATAACTTGTTTGCCAATATCAGGGTCTAATGATTATAACCACCTTTGAACAAATCATTGCACACCATCCCACTTGCATTTCTAGTGATTATAGATGCCTTTGGACAAATCATTACATTTCCACCAATTTGAGGGTTAATGTATATAACCACCTTTAGCCAAATCATTCACTTTTTTCCACCCAATAGGGGTTTGTTTGCCATAATTAAGGTCCAATGATTATAAACACCTTTGGGAAAACTATTGCACACCATCCCACTTACATTTTCAGTGATTATAGCCACCTTTAGTCAAATGTTTATGTTTCCACCAATTTGAGGTTAATGATTATAACTGCGTTTAGGCAAATCATTCACTTTCATCTATCCAACAAGGGCTTGTTTGCTATAATCAAGATACTAATGATTATAACCGCCTATGAGTAAATCATTATATACCATCCCACTTGCATATTAATATCATATTTGCTACTATTGGGGTCCAATGATTATAACTACCTTTGGGAAAACCTTTTCACACTGACTCACTTGCATTCTCAATGATTTTGAGTTAATCATTATGTTTTCATCTCTCTAATCCACTCATTTCCTTCTTTTATGAGACCCTTTTGCAACAACTCCCTCAAGGGGGTACCCGATAGTTCATCCATTTTTGTTAAAATATTAAGTACATAAAACCTTTTTATTTCTTTGAAAAGGCATTATTGTGCTTACAACTTACAACACCTTCTTAAATAGGGGTAAATTGAAAACATCTAAAATTGGCCACCAATGGCTTCATAAAAGACTTTGGGTCAATTCATATCGACCTTTGCACATCTAGCCTAAGAATTTCTAAACATCTCAAATTTGACTTCATAATATGTAATTTGGCCTAAAAATCAATTAAATAGAGCAAATGGACACATATAATTAATTCAAAAATCTTCAAATGTGACATAAAGAGTAAAAATAATTAATCAAATACAAAATAAAATCAAATTTATAAATCAAATTATCCATAATCAATTAAATGAATTATCAAAAAGAAAATTCAAAAATTAAATAATATCAAAAGAATTCATAATTACCTTTTATGAGTATTCCAAAATCTAAAATATCTCACCCATGCCTACTCCATGTTAATCATGAGGTTTGGACACCTTTTAAATTTACTATAATTAATTAACTCAAAAAAATATGGTTTGAACCCATTTCAAGCCCCAACTACACCTTAACTCACCTTGGCTTGAGGTTAATTGCTAAACCTATAAACACAAGCCCCAACTATGTATTGGCTAGGTTGTTGCCACTTCAAAAAATGAAGCAGAGATCAAAACAAAAATAAACACAAGTGATTGTTGGTAATGATAGATAGATGGCAAGTGTGAATGGTATAAATAAGATATGGAAGGGTATTTTAGAATTCTACCACTTACTAAGCCAAGATGCCTTTGTTTATACTACATAATCATATTGCCATCAAATTTGACTTGGACACCAACTTGATAAGTTTAGATGGATTTGTTTATTAAATTACTTAACTTATTCTAAGCAACTATCTTTATCTTATTCCACTTGGTAGATATAATAATTCAAAATGCCTCAAGTACAACACTTCTAAACTTTTTCTAAACTTGACGAGTCATGAAAGGATTTCTAAGCCATACCTTAGTTATCAATACTATACAGTCTGGGGTACCAAATTATATTTTGGAAGTTTTCCAAAATGAAACTGCTCTTTCTTATTGGCAAGGGATATTTCATCTTTGTTTCACTTTTTGGCTCACAAGGGATAATATTTACAATCAGTCAGCCAAACTATGGACCACTGACTTCCCACAATATTAAACTATTGTTCAACTTGTTAAATATGGTGATGAACACTTCCACGTAAGCAAAATTTTAACTCTAAATATCAACTTTGTGATGAGTTGATTGGGTTTGCATTTAGTTTGTTTAAGTATCATCAAATTGACATGACAAAAGTAGTAGCTTCAATCAAGAATAATTACAATAAGCATAGATCCCAACAATAATTTGGAAATAAAGTTCACCTTATGTGAAACCAAATGTACAACATGTAAGATGCTTGAGTCCGTATCATCTTATCACATGTTGTGTATGAAAACCATTTACATGTATGTATGGAAATTAATTAAGATATTAACATGAGACATTGGAAAGGCATCACAACCAGCAAAAATAAATGTAACTATAATGTGTAAAATAATCCTCATAAGTAGCCTGATGGTATCCAGTTAAAAATATTGAAGTAAATAATAATTAAATAAATCCCAGCATTAAAGCCACAATGGTTGGCAAAGATTAACATACAAGGGGGATAATAGTAGCCTAGAAAAGGTGGTATCCAATATTAATAGAGAAACAACCAAAACCAAATAAGTCACAAACCATATCTAGAGGAAATAGAGGAAATCATGGTAGCTGTCAAATAGTGCATTGTAACAAGCAACACAGATGCTTGACAATAAAAGTAAAAATAGAGAAGATATAAAATGGCTAAAAGAAGATGTAAGTGCAAATAACTTGTAAAAGAGAATGGAGGATGCAACAAGAAATGTCATCTTACCCTACAACCTACTTAAAAAGTAAATCTAAGAAAAGAAAAATACAATGATAAAAAATACTAGAGTCAACAAATAACATGGAATGCAATTTCAAAATTAATGTTACTAGACCGAATTACATTGATTAATAAATGGTCAGGAGGACTCTCTAATGAAGGGAAGAAGATATATGTAAAATACAATCCTTCAAAGGAGGAGGCAATTATGAAGATAGACAACTAGTTAGAAGAAAGGATAAAAAACATGTTGTAATGATATATCAGATCAATTTGTGTTATAAAAACATCACATTGATTAATGGGTGATGAACCTTCATTATAAGGCCTCATAATGGCTTGTGAGATTGCAGCGTACAAATGCTTAGCCAAACATAGTTACTTTTGTGTAATTAACACTCAATTTTATGAGAAAGGAAAGCTCGGCCAGATATATTTAGCTGAAAGAAAGCTTTGGCAACAATATTGAATTCATTAGATCTTAACTAGATTGATCAACAGATGGAAAGCTTTGGATAAATTTTTAATGCTTTAGTGCTCAACCAAATTTAGATAATAAAATAAATAATGTTACAGCTACAAAGGATAAAATAACACAATGGATTCCTCAAATTTAATATATAGACTATATTAATACATCATGTGAGTGGTCAGGAGGATCATGGCACCAACTCATATCATAGCTAGTATCATTGTGTGAACATGATGAATCACGTTGATCAAATGAACAATCTCTGATAAATAAGTGAATGTGTTTAAACTCTCTACTTGTTCAAATTTGTGAACAAATAAAAGTGCATTTTCATAATGAGATATGAATTTTATAATATGTAGTTAAACATGTTGAATTATTGTGAATAGTAATTTTCTATGTTGCTTGATTAGATGAAAACTAGTTTGGGGAAATTAGGTTCAACTAATTTAAAATGCTTGGTAAGAGTGTTCATTCCTTGTGAAAGAAATGCTGTAAATTGATCTATCTGTAGGTTATTGAATAAATCTGCATGGCTTACATATCTGGTGATATTCTGTATTTCATTTCCTTTCATAACATAATATGATGATATTAAATTTAAATATTGACCATGGATAAATGATGGCATGATATTCATGGTTATGCATGATATTCATGGTTACTTCAAAGATTTGGATTGTTTTAAGAGGAATTATTTAGCATCATCTCATTATCTAACTAAATACATAGATAACTACTTTCTATTATTTCAAGAAAATAGAATGAGCTAGAGTTAGATGTATGTGATTCATTTCATTGGAAATGGATACATATGTTTTAGTTTATTTTAATGAATTTTTGGAATAACTATGCATTTTGAATTGTTAGATTTAAATAGTTTTGATTAATAAGTTGAATTGCTACCTAGCCTTGCTATTTCTACTCTAATTATAACAATGATGATAATGTGATATTTCACCTTACACTTCTCCCTTGTGTGTAAGGGATTTTCCATCCCATCAAGAGATATTCAAGACTAACCCAATATGAAATATTTAAATGAATGGCTTTGGTTCTAATCCCTGCAAAGTTATTAAAGATAATTGGTTATTAAATAGATCAATTGTTCATATCCAGTAAATAATATAAATTGATCTTGAAGAATGATTTCATCTTTGAGCACATTAGTATCTATTTCATGTTGCACTCAAATTGATATTTTACTAGAAATGCAAGCCACTATCTATCCATTACTTAACATGAGTAAATATGTGTTTTTTTACCAAATAATTATAAGAGACCTTGTGAATATATTATAAATAATAAGAAAATGGATTTTTAAATATTTAGTAATTTTAGAATTAGCTCAGATTTGAAGGAATGATCTTAAAAGAGAATGTCAAATATGATTTGGGTATAATAAGTTGTGGTTAGGATAAACATTCATCTTATAATTGATGGGGTGTTTAATTCATCTTGACTGTCTATGAAATTGGGAAGTAAATGTGTCCATTAATGGATTCAGTCATTATTAATGTGTTTAGGAGTTAATTTAAAAAAAGGCATGAATTAACTTGGATTGAAAATATTGAAGTTTTCCATGTGTATTATAGTAGAATGAAGTGAATGGAAGATAGGAAGTCAAATTATAACAACTTCTTTACTCAGAAGGAGGGCATCATTCCTCATTAAATAAAGTAAGTTTATTTGAGTTGGCTATATCTTTCCATATGATAGCTAATGTCCATGCCTTAAAATGGTCAAACTTTATTTTTTAAGAATGATATGGCTTTTATTTTCCTTTAATGTTTGGTCAAGGACATCCCTTTAACATTCAGATAGAAGGCTCAGTCACAATTTTTTAACTTAAGCCACAACCTACGAACTTATCATGTTTCCTTTGATCACATGTGTTTTTGGTTTAGCTGCATGGTGATAACTTTGGCATTATTTCTTTCTCTATTATCTTGGCTAGAAATTCATTTGACTTTGTTGTCTTTATACTTGGCCAATTTTAGAAGGATCTAACCTTTGCCTTAGTCGTGCAATTTTTCACTTGCTCGTAAGTATTTTTGAGCAGTCTCATGGCATCAAAAAAATTCTTGTGATTATTTGTTTAGCCTTTAAAATTAGCCTATTTTTTAAGTGTTTACACATTGAATTATCAAATGCCTTTGAATTATATTTTAGGAAGCAACTTGTCCCATTTTTGTAGATTGCTAAGCAGTCACACTCATTTCTTGCAATCATCCATTATGAACAAGTTTTCTCAAGTAACACAAAATAAAAAGCTATATACACATATCTTCTACTAGAAACCTTATTAAAAAAACCAAAAACAACATTGAAAATATATCTAAGACACCTTTTTATCATGTCAAGTGATGAAAACTACATGAAATTTGAATCCTAATATCAAAAACCCCTTCTCAATATCCAATGTAACAATAATCTTGATAGCTTTTGTCACTATGAAAAATCTGTTTTGTGGATATTGATTTTCCTTCATTACAAGCCATCATTATTGTATTTGATAGTTTTTATTTCAAGTTGGAAAACAAATAAAATGTCATTTCAACGTGTTATAATTTTTTATTCATTGCTTCAAGGTTGAATAAGAAATGTTTATTCTTAAAAACATAAGTTATAGAATGTCTTTAAGTGTCATAAGATCTCATTCTATTTTAGTTTATATTGTTTTATTATATTTTTATATTTATCACATAATTTAGAACACAATGATGGTTCTCAATATTTGAACACTATCAACACATCTGAGATGCTAATTATTCATTGATTTATGTAGATTCTAATTAAAATAATATATAACTTTTTATAAATTTATGTTCATATTTAATATTTTTTCTCTTTAAAATAATTTTAAAAATTTGAAAAAATAGATTAATAACTTACATTTTAGAATAAGTTAATTTTTCTCACTGATTTCAAGCCCTCTAATTCAACAAATATTACTTATTTATATAACCTAAAAACCTACCATACAAGTAGTGTAAGTTTTAATTTACTACATTTCAAGAAAATATTTAATATTAGAATATTTTTTTAATATAGTTTTTCTTTCTTTCACATGATTTAAAATAAATGGTTTTTATAGAAAATATTGGACCAATTATATAATATTTTATATTATTTACTTTTCACCTTTATCATGTAATTTATTACACTAACATTTTTTAATAAGGGTTGTGTAGCGGTTAGTCCCTGCCTATAATTACCGTTATTCTCATGACAACCCGTAAGCCACTTAAGATTTAGCTTTGATGCATTTTATATGCACAACTTTTGTCATTATGTTGCAATAATTTATGCAAAAAAAATGAACACAATTTTCAGCTAACCTATCAGCTATGAGAGATAGATTTATATATGGTACCAGACACAAACATATCATTTGGCCTTGTCGACCAAATAGTCCACATATATAGATAGGGAGGAATTTCCCTCCCCTATATATATATATATATATATATATATATATATATATATATATATATATATAAAGGGTGAGGGTCTATCTATATCTATGCTATTGGACCCAACCCTAGAGTAGAGGTGAGTGATCAAGATAACCACATATATATTAGACCTTCATCTAATTATCTCAATGTGGATGGGAAGGCACGAGGGGCATGACTCTATATTCCTCCTAGGTGTCCCAGGTATAACGTATAGTTTTTCTATACAACATTTAGGCCCATCATAAAAACACTCTCTATGTATACACACATATTACATAGTTGAAGGGTTAAGATATTATCTATTGATTGTCAAACACCGTTGATCTAATTTATATAAATGGATTATGTGATGAACTCAACTAATAAGAGGGTTGAATTTATACACTAGAATATATATAATTGTTGATATATGCCACTGGACCTAGCTAAATATAATAACCTATGGATAAATGGATTCTTTTTTTAACCATCTTCCCATTTTCATTTTTAACTAACACTAATCAATAGTCAACACTAATAACGACCTACCCTCCCAAGCTATATATTTCTGTGGTAGATCAATGTTATATCAACTAAGTATTTATTAGAATTACAACATTTTCAGCATTTATCATATGTTTATTAGACACATTTGAATTTAATCCATATAGGAGTAGAGTAGATAAATCTATAGGGTAAGGGTAGAAGAGGGCCCTATCTATACTCCACTTATTCATGACAGAGTGCTCTTATCACCTGAGAGGAGGAGGAGGAGGAGGAGAAGGAGGATGACTATATATAGTTGGTACGAACAATATATATTTATATAATAAATGGGTTCTCAACCACCCACCTATGGGGGCTGAAGGAAACTCATGTTGCATTTCTGTTGTTGACCTTGAATAGTCAAGGAGGGAGAAGACATTTATGCTCTCAACCTTGATTGGTCAAGGAGGGAGAAAAAAATTATGCTCTTGAACTTGAGTGGTAATGGAGGAAGAGGGAATTTATGCTCTCATATGCTTGACCGTATATCTATAAATTAGGTTGTGGATGGGTTGGGATCAAAGAGGAAAAAATATGAGTGATATCAAACTGCTCGACCAATACCTCCCCTCTAGATATATGGACCTATATTCCCTCTTATAATGAAATAAATAGGGGTGAGGTAGAGTAACTTGATTGAATTAAAGTAATTATTATAGGGTATATAGTCAACTATTAGGTAGAGGAGTGATTGATATTAAATTTCTTGACCTACTATGTAGCTATATGCAGTCAGTGCAATTGATAGGTTGAGGATGGGTAAGGTCATTCATCAATATCCAAATGATTGAAATGGAGGAAGAGATTGTATTTGAGGAATTGAATCCAATGATTAAACTCTATTTAATTCCATGTGTTATTGATTACGAATGCTGATCTCACTAATAGATGTGGCATATCCTTGTTATGGATCACCAAATTGGTAACTTATTTTGAGTCAATTAATAACTTGAAGATTTAGTTGTGAGTTGTGTTATTGTGATAAACATCAAGAGTCACTTATTGATGCATGCATAAATCCATGTTCAAATTTATTAGATTCAGTTAGTCATGTGCTCTCCCATTGCCAAATTTACACACACACACACACACACAGCTTCCCATGGTCATATTTATTATAATATGGAGTAGAGTAGAATAGAGGGACTATAGGAATCAATGTATTTTTTAATATGACTATGTATAATGTACAAAGACCCTATCCTTAAATCTTGAGAAACTCATATGATAAGATGAGAGCATTTAATGTTTAGGCACTAGATCACCAACATATATGGAGGGTCCCTATCCATATATGAAGGCTATTAACGCAATGCAATCTTGAGTTCCTCTTGAATGATGATGTTGTGTTAATAATAACATTTATATTGAGGAAATTATAATGTGGTGGTAGACTCCCCCACACCAATACAAGAGGTAGGACCTCAACCTATTGATTCAACAAACTAAAAATCAAGACACAATTGGTCAAACATGTCATAGTTAAACTTGAAGAGGGATTTGATTTGGGTTGTGTTTATCCTAGGGGTGGTTTTTAGGCTTCTTGGTTATTCTATCATGGGAATCGCTTTGAGTCTTCACCTAGGTAAATAGAAGAACTATCAAGTGGGTCAAGGTCCATCTAGTTTACTAAATATTGAGGAGTGCACCATATCTATCCATGCAGATAAACAAGGGTGGGTTCTATTATATACATGATATGATATTAATCATCCATATATTCACGATTATCAGATAGATGATAAGGGATATAACTAGGGGAATATTTGATTTTGAGGGATGCCAAACCAAAATCAATGCCATAGTTGAGGGATTTCATGGCATTTATTCCACAATGAGTCATCATCTCATTGATAACATCTCAATGATACACCCTATTTTTGACATGAGTCTATTTCATAAAACCTATGTATAGGTAATTAGCCAAGTCCCCTATGTGTGTGTGTGTGTGGGAAGCTCCCTTGATGAATGAGTGTATCCATCAACCAAGGAGGGGGAGGATGGAGATGGAATCAATCAACAACCTATTATATATAACTTGGAGATAAACTTGAGGAGTGAGTAGAGTAAACTCATCAATATATCAAATAAGTGACCTATATATATATATATATATATATATGGGGGGAACTTAATAGATATGAGATCTATATGGTAGGGAGACACCTATGTAGAGTATCTACCTCTTCCTCATCCTCCTAACACTAGTACAAGTGCCTAAAGGCCATCTAGATAGACCTATAGGGTAGTGGTAGGGCCTATCTAAATTTTCACATCCCCCTCTGAATATATGTAGAGGTTGGGGAGGCCCAAATATATAATAGATATATATGGTAGGGTCAAGGAGGCACCCTTATATATATATATATATATATATATATATATATATATATATATATATATATATATATATATATATATATATATTGAAATAGTTATAGTTATACTTGAACCATGTGCCCCTTTAGGTCTAGTGGCATATATGATATCTATAGTATATGAAGTGATATCATAGTAAATTCCTATAGTGATGTAGGACTAAGGTAGTGAATGGTCCACTATATTGGCGGTAAAGGTCAAACATAAAAAAGACTTGTTTTATCAAGCAGAGTGGACATTGATCCATATAATTATCCCCATCATACATATAATGTATGTGATGGGATTAGTGATCAAAATCAAACATTTACCTTCCCTTATAATGGATTTAAACTCATCCTATAAGTTTAATTTAAAAATCACTAATAAACCCTTGGTAATGGGCCAAGAGTTCTTGTGAAAATCTAATGCAAAACAAAAAAAATAGTTTGGGCTCCCCTGCCCCTAGACCTCTTAAAGATCAATTTTGATGGGGTCAAGGGGACACTCAAGGTAACCTTGGGGAGTTAGTGGCTAGTTACATAATCAGAGACTGTGTAGGTCTCTAATCAGAGGAGCCTCACTAAAATTAATTAATGAGACTGGTAATGAATCTAAGGCTCAGACATTGGCCCTTAGTGTAGATCTGTTAGTGCAATGTGTCAAAGAGAATGTAATACTTGGATTGGACTCAATGGTTCCAATCTAATCATTATGTAATAGGGGACATTTTCTTAGAACATCTCAAATATAATGGGCTAGGCTTTGGATATTCTAAGTGCCCTCAATTCTTGGGAGGTGTTTCACTATTATCAGGAGGCAAATCCTACATTGAATTTACTTTCCAATCAAGGTATCACATAATTTATAGAGATTGTTATGGACAACACTTGGGATGCTTGGCTTGTAAAAAAATTGGAAAATATCTATCTCCTATCTCCCCCTTCCCCTTGTTTGTCTTTGGGAATCATATTATTAAATTAGCAATGAAAGGGCCTCTCCTATTAATCATTTACTCCATTTTTGCACCTCACACACATTGGAGTCTAGAGTAGTGTGGCTTGCCTTTATGGGGAGTGTGATTAATTCAATTTGAATGCATTCCTTTTGATAAATATTCTTCGTTTTGATGTTGGATAATTGAGAGACATTTAGATGGAGCACCTAGTTCAAATCTTCATTATTGAGCCTTTGATATGTGTTTCTTCTAAGAAGAAGGAAATGTCTTTTAGGGTAGCTCAGTGAAGCCTATTTGAAGAATATTTTTGTTATTCAATTTGGATCGGTATTGGAGGCCATCAAATAGATAGTCAGATTAGTTTTCTTGGAAACTCATTATAGGATCAAAGTGAATTTTGGCATCACTTCATTATTTAGTAGAAACATGATCTTAGTTGTGGAGTGTTGGCCTGAGTAAATAGAGGAAATGTGAATAAATTAAATTACTAATAAATCATTTGATAAAATATTAAATTGTATTATTTTGGAATGATTTTTACAAAGACAGGTGAAAGCTTAAAAATCTTCATGGTTGGTTATGGGGACAACCCAAATTTCCCAAGAAACCAACTTTTATTTAACAAAGAAAACTGACATTAAAGAAAACACTTCCTAAAAAATTAAAATAAAAGGCCTTAATCATAAACCCATAAAACTCCACCTTGATATAAAGGGGTATAGAAGATGAAATAATTAGAGCAATGACTCTAAAGTCATCAAATAAACTCTATCACAACTATAACTGGTACACTGTACATCTTGATAGTAATCAAAAATGATGTTTCTCCATATAGAAGCCCACCCCTATGAGTTGTGGCATAAAAGACTAATGAACATGATCAAGGCCTACTCATCCCCAGTGATCATTATACCATAATATAGGATAACATGATCGAGGCATGTCCAATTACATCGACTAACATAAGGTCCCACACAAGAACTTGTCTAAGTGAAAAACCTATACTCTATATGACACATCTTATTGATGCCCAAAAAATGTTGATGACCTTTGTTCAACATTATTGGTGCTAGAAACCCCTATCAACTTGTAGTGTTATTGACGACTGATCGAAGTCTAACCAATCCTTAAATATTCTCCCCTATCAAGTGAGGTGAGATTTCATGCATAGATAAAAATCAAATCAACTAACTTTGTCCACTCTATGTCATCAAATATCAAATAATTAACAAAACCAAAATAAAAATTAAAAAATTGCATACTAAGGCTACCAATTTGTTATTTAAGCATGAACCAAAAATCCAAGCGAATAACTAACTTAAGAAGGGTAATAGTCCTCTAGCCTCCAACATATCCTCCAACCTCCAATTTGACATTTACACTTAGTCAATCATAAGGATCCTGATGGTCCTATAAAGGATGGTGTGTTTGCCAACCACATAAGAAAGAAGTGGCATTGTGAAAATTTTCATTGTGAAGGTGTTGGGTTCCACGTATAATGCACATTTATACATCATTAAAAATACCATATATATAAGCTTCAAAACACAAAATAAAACATTCCATTGTGTCTAAACTATCCTAAAACTTATATTTTAACTAATCACAGGACCACCTTTGGTAAAAGAATGACTAGTCAAAATGTGTCTCAAGAAGCCGTAACTACACCCTTATATCACCAATTTAACCCAAAAAATTAGTTAGATGGGATTTGAATCCTGGACATTTTATTGTATAAGTGACTACCAAAAATACATTTTTCAATCCCTTTTCATGCAAGTTTGAAATATATAGAAATAATATTCTAAATAAACTTGAGTTTTCTAATTTTCACAATAAAAAAATATATTTGCATGAAAGCAAATGTGAAATTGATTCACCCTCTCTTTTTTTACTTGTAGGGAAAAAATAAACTATAGCTTTCTTTCTTATGGGATCCAATATGCCTTTCTTCCTTGTGGGAAATGAAACATTAGGATTTGGAAATACTTTGAAAACTGTTTATACACTACATAACACTTCAAATGTCATACAGCTACAATGTTGCACCCTAGTTTGTAGAATGTCATATGAATTTTCAATGGAACTCAAAAAATTCTATCTTCTTTTAATTCTCAACACAAAAAATATTTCAATCCACCATACAAAATCTAGGAATAATCACAAAATAAAAAAATAAATACATAGCCATTGAATTTCTCTATTCAAATATTCCTTTTTACACACTATACAAGTGGATGAAATAACTTGAATTTAGAAAATCTTAACACCATATAGATTTATTTTCAGACCTACCACCTTCCTTTTGTGAATTTTTCTTGGAGGGCATTTATTTTATGAATGATAATAAAATACTAGTCAATAATTATTCTAAATAGCACACCATATATGATTTTGAATTATTGAATTGTAGAAAATAAGGTGCCATGTCAACTTCAATTATCGTAAAAGTAACAAAAAATAGTTACAACAATTTGTTTTGTCTATATTGCACTATACTATTTTCTTCAACCAGATTAAATAAACTGTATATCTCAATCATTCAACTATAATAGAATTTATTCAAACCCTTGTAATACAAACTAGTTAAAAAAATAAAGTGTCCAAGAAATATTGATAGATGATTTTATCAAATTCTCACCCCTTAAACACAAAAAAATAGAGTGCAAGATAAACATAAATAATTACTTGGCCATCATCCTCAAAAAATTTGATGAATGGGCTGCAATTTTTCTCTAATCGTTGGTAAGAATATGACGAAGTTCGGTGATCTCTAATTTTTCTCCAAAGCTGGTAAAAATATAATGGAATTTTGTGATAGAAATCATGCCTATGTCATCTTTGTCAAGCACCTTTAAAGCTTATTTAATCAAAACTTAGAAAAAATTCTTATATCCTTCTTTCATGATTCTCCTAAGCTCTGATACCATTGTTGGCCTGGGTAAATAGAGGAAATGCAAGTAAATTACATTGGTAATGAATAATTTATTAAAATATTAAATTGTATTATTTTGGAATGATGTTTACAAAGAGAGATGAAAGCTTGAAAAGCTTCATAGGTGGTTATGGGGATAAACTAACTTTCCTAAGTAACCAACTTTTATTTAACAAAGAAAACTAACATTAAATCAAATACTACCTAAAACATTAAAATAAAATACCTTGGATCATAAACCCAACATGGAGGACAAGGAAATAGTGAAGGAGGTAGTGAAACGGCTAATAAAGCTTCGATATAGGATTGAATGGTGAATAGAAATTGAGTATTTTCCAGCTAAAATCTTGTCAACATTACTCCTCTCAAAGAAGGATAACTATGACATTATTACATTATCTATCTTTAGAGAGCTTTAGGATCAAATCAATATTGTCTCAGCTCATGTGGATTAATTTTAGGGTCACATTCATTCCCCCTCTTTGATTGGTATAATTATTTCCCCTTTAGATGTGAGATCCCTAAGGGCTCCCCTACCCTGCCTCTCAGATATCATGGGGATGGTTCAATCATCTTGGGTGCTTGTTACTACACAAATACTAGATCAAATATTTGGGGGTGGTCATCCTTTTCCACCCCTAGTAAGGATCATGGACATAGGTCCCATCGAGACTATGGTGACTCATACTCAAAAAGTGACTTCCTTGGCCATGTAGGCTCAAATTAATTCCAACCTATGATACCTTACTTTATATGGTCACTTACAGCCCCTCACTAAGGATGAATCAAGAAACATGTATGTGGAGGCATTAAGCTCTAGTCCCTAGTGGAAAACAATGAGGTAGTTCAGTGGTGAACCCTTTGGTGTACTCCAATAGATAGATTAAGGTCTTTTTTTTCCTACATGTATCTTGGCTATGTGCATGTGTTTTGATGTTTATCTATTTTTATATTATAGGGTGGCATCCCTTATTGGGTTCATTTCCTACTAGTTACTCTTTGGCTAGTCCTTGGTTCTATTTTATCCCCTTTGGGTTGCATTTCTATGTATTGTGTGTTATATTGTTTCATTATCGGCTACTTAGGTGATTTTCTCCTCTCCCACCTTCTTGTGGATTTTATCTGAGATGTGTGGTTTTTGTAACTGGTTCATTTATAAAGGCTAAAGGGCCTTAAACCTCAATTATCTATCAAAAAACCACTTGTAAACAAAATTAAATGTTGAATTCATTTCTCCACTAGGAAGGGAAACAAAAGTTATAAAATCTCAAAATAAAGGATACAACTAGGAAGAAGTCACATTATCTTAAGTTGTTTACTAGTTTGAAACTAATATCCCTCAAGATTTGGCACAAAATTACACTCATAGTATTATATGTCTGTCTATATTTTGGTTAGTATGTGCACTCATAATAATTTAGTTTCACAACAATCAATGTGAATGTGACAAGTAACATATATAATTTATTATTTTCCCTCAATCATTCTCCATCATAAATATCAATCCAACCATATTTCTCTTATTTTAAGTAAACCAAATAGGGATAAATTTACGCATCTTGTTGCCTTCCTCATTTTCATCTTCATTTATGACAATAAACATCTATGTATTTCACTAATGTTCTAGTTCATGTGTTTTTCATAAAATATGACCTTCATTGACAAAATTAGAGACTTTTATTACAATACCCTTCAATGTTTATATACCTATGGGTATTGCACTCTTGTGTCATTTAATATCATAACAACATATGAAATTATTGATGTATCTTATATATCATATGTTTAGTGTTGACATATGCATTATTTTCAGTCATATTATGAAATATACAAATATATATATATATATATATATATATATATATATATATATATATATATATATATATATATATATATATATATATCTGTGTGTGTGTGTGTGTGTGTGTACTTTAGGTCAATGCAACATAACTAATTTTAAGTGAAATAGAGGTGTTTTAAATGTTATTATCAACAAGAATCTTCATAGTTTGTTTGGATGGTCTAGATATTGAGATTGTTTATTGTGTTATGTTATGTGTGATTTTTCATATTAAATTAGTGTTTGTGTAAGGATTTATTTTTATTTCA
Source organism: Torreya grandis (assembly GCA_037957365.1). Taxonomy (NCBI): domain Eukaryota; kingdom Viridiplantae; phylum Streptophyta; class Pinopsida; order Cupressales; family Taxaceae; genus Torreya; species Torreya grandis. The sequence goes on along the minus strand of JARHVA010000021.1, from coordinate 3,142,262 downwards.
TAGTGGATGGGTATTGTAGGAAGGGAAATATCTTGATAGAGTGGTTACAATTGGGAAGGACAATATCTTGGTAGTGTTTATTGTTCAAAGTTACTAACAGCCTTAGGGAGTTAGACCTAAGGAGTTAGTAGGCCTTTAAAGAGTTCAATATTATCTTGTAATTTGTAATTTTTACAATATTTAAATATTAAAACTTGAAATAATTGATTGTTTGAATGGAAATACATAATCTCAATAGTAATTTGAACTTATTTTGAATGGTGGGAAATGAGGATTATGTGCCTCGAATGCATGTGGTGTATTATATCTTATAGTTAATGAAAAACCATTCTCATTTATTTCCTTCAAAAATCCACATTTAAAATAATTATTTTTTAAAGTACACTTTATTTGATTAGTCTATCCAAGAGGTCCAAACTCATCTTCCAAGTTTAAGTCTTAAAATTTAGAAAATTAATATTATAATTAGTATATTTTTAATGAAGTGTATACTTAGTTTACTCTTGTAAATTGAAGTTCAACTATTTCCCACAATTTGTTTTTAATTAGATGGGTTAAAACTAGGCTAAAAAGGGCCTGTACCTAGACAAAGGGATCCAAAAGATAAGGGTGAGTAGTAGTATAATAATAAGGAAAAAAAATAGGAACCCGATAGGAAAAATACCCTACTGCCCAAAAGATGATGAGATTCAACAAAAAACCCAAGACATACTAAAGAGAATAAAAAATTGCCTACTAATCAGATTCAAAGTAGATGACCAATTTTTTAGCCTTGGTACTTCCCCCTTTGTTGCTCATTTTCCCTCTAGTATGTTTCCCAATAGAGTGATCTTTTTTCTCACTCTACTTCTTGTGCTTTATACTAGTAAGCTTAGGATCCTCCTTCTCCTTTTTAGACTCTTTGATATTATCCTCCATGTCATTTCTTTGAGAGGTGTTGTTGCCTTAGGGAGTGAGCACATCAAAGCCTACATGTTCTTTCCTGAACTTCATTTCTTCCATCTCATGAGCCATAAGTCATTTAAGGTTATCGACTTCATCCATAATTTTATTGTAAAGCAATTTCTAGATTGAAATTTTAGTAAATATATTATCAAGGGATTGCTCGATTTCTTCCTTTTTCTTGGTAAAAATAACCCTATGGCCTCTACTAGTAATGGGAGACACATATACAGGAGTCCCCCTTTCCTTTCCTCTCACTTTGTAATCCTCCTGAGATAACTCAACTCTATCCCCTTTACTTTGTTCCTTCCCATCTTTATCGAAATCAAAATCCATGAAGAAATCCTCATCCCTTTCAGATTCTTCCTATTCACTAGGGATGTTAATCACCTCTGTGATAATTATCAACCATAATGGCTCCCCCTTCTTAACCAGTAATAGTATCACCACCTCACTATATCTTAAGTACTTTTACATACCAGTCCATTATAATTTCTTGTTCTACACCTACATCAATTTTCTTAATTGATAAAAAGTCCTCTAATAATTTTTACATACATTTCAATTTCTTTACCTTCTCTAGGTCAAAATCAACCCACATGGGTCAAGATAACCAATCAATCCGAACCTTTATCGGTCGATCTTACCTATTTACTATAATGGCCATTTTTCAAATTTAAACCCTTATTTATAAGTTGGTCCATATTTTTAGAATAGTTATCATGATGTTTCACCCATTTTGGATTGTTATAAATGCACATTTAAAGCACATTTTCTACCACTTGGATATTTCATTATTTGGGCACATTTATACTATTAAAAATTGAGTGAAGCTTCCCTATTCTTCCTAATTTCAATTTTATTCACTTGAAGAAACCTTTATCTAAGTCATGAACCTATTATATCCAAGTCAAAAAAATCATTATAAATCATTCAATTTATCTCCATATGCATATATGTAGCAAAGAATAAATATTGAACTAAGCACTCTAGGTGGGAGAACTACATGGGCTTGATTCCCTCTTTAGAGTAATTTATATATGTAATTAGAATTTAATCATCATGAGGGTGATGAGGGTCAACTTAGTCCATTACTCCCCCACCCACACCCTTTTATTTTTAGAGGTTTTCAACTATCATAAAACCTAATGGGGTTTCAACCTTGAAAAGGTCATTTGTAGGTCACAAAGTTTAAGGTAAATTTTCCACATATAATCATATTTTAATTAGGTGTAGGTGATTGTATCATCATTTTTATGTTTTCTAACACAGTTAAATATTAATCCTTAGGGTCAAAAGACAGCCAATCTTAGATATTTTCAATCAATTTTGGCCTAGAATAGTGACAGTTATTGTTTCAATTGCATGCACATAATTAGGTATGAGTTAATCACTCTATCTATCTTTAAGTCACACACATTCAATCTAATAAAGTAATCAACTAATTCTTCTTGTCCTATTTATGTTTTTCATAGTTATATTATTGAATTCCTTTGAGATTTGTCCATTTTAGTACTTTAATTTCCTTTTGACTATATCATTAGTTATTTATTTTCTAGTGCAAGAAAAGATCAAACCTTAGGATTCAAGAGATATAGTCAATTCTGACTATTTTCAAATCATTCTGACCTAGAATTGTGATAGTTGGTGTTTCAATTACATCTACATAATTAGCCTTGAGTTAATCATTCCAATTATCTTTCAGTCTCACACATCAATCTAATGGCTAGTAATCAGCTAAATATTCTTGTTTTCTTTATATTTTTTATAATTATATTCATTCATTCATTTGAGCTTTGTCCATTTTAATACTTTAATTTCATTCTTCTAGTTATAAGTCAATATACAAAATTTTCTAGCCTTCAAATAATTTTATCTTAATTAGAGTTAATACACCAATTAATTCCAAATTATGATAAAATATATTGGTAAACTCATACATTTTTTTAGCATTACTTAAAATAATTATCTTAGGGTTTAGATAAATTCCTAAACATCTAACATTATTATATCCTTATTTTTGCCATGTATTTAATATCTAACACTAAAAAATCTTTCTTTTAACCTTAGATTCAATATCTAACACTGAAAGAACATTCTTTTGACCTCAGATTTGGTATCTAATACTGAGATAACTTTCTTTTGGCCTTTAATTTCAAATGAATTTATTAATCTCCATACACAAAAATTCCTCTTTTTTTAGGACCTAAATTTTAGGTTTATGTTATTTGCTTCTCAAATTGGAAACAATATATAGCTATAATGGATGATCACACTATTTATGTATTGCTTCAAGCTTTTCTAGTTTTCATTACATGTTGTCTTCCCCAAATAAGGAAAATATTTAATAATCATGTAATAAAATGGATCAAATCTCATCAGGATCAAATGATTAATTAATAATGTCAAGACCTTTTAATTTCTTCTTATAATGGGCAAAGTGTATGTATGGTTGTCACAATACGAAGGGGAGGGATAATTAATTTTATTGTACCAAACCCTCCTCAACCCCATCCACCTCCCACAAAAATTAAAAAAAATGGTATGATATTCCTAATTAACTACAACATACCCAAGCTAAGATTTTTATTAGACTTACTTAAAATAATGCTTATCTATAAAGATCTCATTTATGTGGTATTAAAAAACACCATGGTACCAAGTGATGTGGAACCTTATTATATCATTTATATTGTTAATAAATTATGATGGAATAAATAAATTATCTCCTTTGAGAAATAATTTTTACCTCCTAAGTATATAACATACCAACACCTCTAATTATACATTCAAGTACAAATTCACAATAAGGTGGCTAAATGGGTATTGGTTGATAATGGATCAAGATTAAATGTGTAATATATATTTCTTAAAATTGTTAGGTATAGAATCTAATGCTTTTGTTCATTATGATATGCACATCCAAGGATTTTTACAACATATTATTGGGAAGACCATGGATTCCATAAATTTATGTAGTACCATATACTCTTCATGCATGTTTAAAACATATTTTTCAAGGAGACTGATGAATCTAATATACATGTCCAACTAGATGGTCCAGATATTATCCCTGTAGCACCCTATGTTGAGGATATCTCATCTTTACTTGATAAATAAAAACTAGAATTCAATTTTGTAAAAGTTAAATACCCACATCCAATAATATTGTAAACCATGTTACAAAAAAATAGTATACATGTCTTTAACAAGTTTTAAATGATTATCCAAAATTATTTGCTTAGGCTTATTTAGATATGTCAGGCATAAATCCTACAGTAGCGATGCATAATATAATATTATATCTATATGCACAACCTATAACATAAAAATCATAAAGATGCATCCCAAATTGTCATTGTTGGTTGAAAATTTACTTTAAAGGTTATTAGATGCAATATTTATTTGAGCTATTGACTATCATAGATGGGTATCCAACATAATACCTATTACAAAACCTAATGGATAAATATGATGTTGTATATATTATCAGGATTTAAATAAATCTTTTCCAAAATATGAATTTCCTTTTCTAAATATTAACATTATTATAGGTTCTATAGTTGGGATTTTATGGATATAATCAAATCAAAATTAATCCTGGAGATCGAGAAAAAAGATCATTTCTTACACCTTGGAGAACATTTTCCTATATATCCATTCATTTTGGATTACATAATGTTACATCTACTTATGAGTGCATTGAAGACTATGTGGATGATTTATTATCTAAATCTAAATTATGACAAAATCTCACCATAAATTTATAACAAAATTTTTAGCACCTCTACAAATACAATGTACACTTTAAACCAAATAAATGTGACTATGGTATGACTTATGTGAATTTATTAGGATACATTATATCTCAAAAAGGATTTTAAATTCATCCCAAAAAGGTAAAATACATTTTATACATGACTCCACCAAAAGGATTAAAGTAATTAAAATTTTTACAAGGAAAAAATTAGGGAATCAAATGTTTTGTGGCTCAAATTGTAGATAAAACACAAACTTTTACATAATTATTAAAAGGGGAAAAATATTTGAATGGGATGAAATATTTAAAATAAATATTTGATGCTATCAAATAATATTTACTTCAACCACCTATTCTCATTCTACCTATTCCTGAAAGGACCTTATTATTATGTATCTCTATTATAGATCATTCTTTAGTGGATTTATTGGCACAATATGATGATGATCATATGGAATGTGTAGTGTATTATATTATTCTCACTTTGGTAAATGATGCAAATAATTATAGTATTATAGAAAAATTATGTCATGCATTGATTTTTACCACATAATTTACAATAGTACATGTTGAATAGTGAGAGACAAATTATCACAAAAATGGACCCACTCGTATTTCAGATGTCCAAATCACATCTATCTTGATGTATTTATAAATTCAGCATGTTACTCATGAAATTTGATTTAAAATTTATTTCTCAAAAATCACTAAAAGGATAAGTTATCACAAACCAACTAGCATTATCTCCATTAATAGATACACTATTGATTAATGATGATTTTAGAGATGAATTCACTTCATATCACATTGATGATGAAATTTGGACCATGTACTTTGATGGACATAAATGTTCCATAAGTATTAGTGTTAGTATTGTTTTCATTACACCTTAAGGCCAACCTATGTCATTTGAATATCATTTGGGGTCTTCCTATACAAATAACATAGTAGAATATAAATCACTAATATTAGGTTTATATACATCATGCACATTACAAATAAAATCATTACATGTATATGGATCTCTCAACTAGTGGTTAATCAAGTGTTAGACATATACCAAACAAAATAATAAAATCTAGTTCCATATAAATAATTGGTATAGTGGTTAATGGCACATTTTGAATACCTTCTCATAGAAAGCATCCCTAAAAATATAATACACACATGGATGCCATGGCTAGTATTGCTTCATTAATCCATATTGACATTAAATGTGGTCATTCCATTTTTACTATATAATAACTACAACAATCATTTGTATCTATATCACAAGTAGAGGATCTATAAGTACTAGTAATTACTCATAGCACAATAAATTCATACACACACACATAAGGTAGTCATACCAAATAATTCTACATACAATGAAAATAAAAAATTATAATGATAGGCTACATGTTACATTCTTATCAATGGATCTATATTTAAAATATCATTTGATGAGAAACTACTCTGATGTCTAAATTGTGAAGAAGATAAAAATAACCATATTGTAAGTACATGATAGTGCATGTGGCTATCACTTTAGTGAAAAAATTATGTCTAAAAAATTATTAAAAAGAGGATACTATTGGCCTACGATGGAGTAAGAATGTCATGAACATATAAAACTTTGTACATAAATTTAAAAAGATAGCAACCTAAATCATGATCCATCATATGAATTACAACCCATTGTTTCACCTTGGCCATTTTTACTTTGGGGATTTGTTTTGATTGTAAAGATAAATATAGAATCATCAGATGGTCACAACTTCATTATTACAACTATAAATAATTTCAAAAAATGGGTTGAGGCCATACCTTTACAACCTACTACAAGTGAAGATATATGTCAATTCTTAATGACATATTATTGCAAGGTTTGGACTTCCATCAGTTATTTTTAAAAATAATAGATCATCCTTAAAAAAAATAATAAATTTTGTGAAAAATTCACATATTTTCTACACCATATCATCCACAAGGTAATGGTCAAGCAGAAGCTACAAATAAAATTATTACCAATATTTTAAGAAAAAGAGTTGCAAAGCATGGCACATATTAACACAATCAGATTATGTATACACTATGAGCATATCACACAAATGTGCATACACCAACAAAGGTTTCCCCATATTCTCTTTTTTACATCATAGAATAAAAACTACCACATAATCAATTATAGTGAATATCATGAAAAATGATTACAAGAATTAGAATTATTTGATTGAAAGTGTATTCAAGCTATTAAACACCTTAAAGTCTATCAAGATCACAACAAATGTGCATATGGAAAAAAGGTTCATAATCAAGAGTTTCAAGTGGGGGATATAGTATTAAAATAAAATAAGAAGAATACAAATATATATAAGGAAAATTAAGGAAAATTAAAACCTACTTGGCTGGGTCCATTTGTGATTACATAAAAAGTGGGTACTAGAGCTTATTGATTATCTACACAATAATTAAAACCTATGAATATCATGCACTTACAAATATATTATACTTAACATAATGACAAAATCAAAATCAATTTGGTCAATCTTGTATCCCTTAGTGTTTTGTGTCTTTTTGGCCTATTGACTCTTATTTTTCACTTTTCTAATTTTAAAATTCCAGAATAGTGATCTAAAAGTACCTCCTTTTTCATTTAGATTGTTTTTTCACAATCTAAATAAAATAGACTATATGTTTCATCATAAATAAAATCAACCAAAAATAATAAAGATTGATTATTTATACTATCTTAAACATGTTGATACTAGCTTGTAGATTTTTACACAATAAAATCAAAAATTATACTAACACATCCTTAATACATCTAATTTTTTGATATTATACCCAGTTTCAATTTACACAACATTACTATTCATGAAAAAACTTTCTCTATATCATGCACTAATTATTACATAATATTTTTCCATTAAAACTAGAAACGTTTATCTATATGTGACACTTTAGGCCTTGGATCATATGTTACATACATATTTTGAATGATACATATATTACTATGATGACATACATTTTCACATATTCTAAGATATTAAATAACTACATCTTGTTTTGTGTGACATAATAAATTTTTATTTTAAGATAATTTAATTTCAAGACACATTCTCACTTCAAAATCGGGGCATTTTAGTGGGCTTTTGATACATGAAATAATCCTTTATAAGTAGAAAATCATTTTTTGATTTAAAAAAATATAATTTAAGAGAATTCATAATGTTCAATATTCAATTATTGGTATAGATTATGAGGGCATATTTCATGCATATGCATTCACATTATAGGAACATATTATAGATTCAAATGTTTTGGGTCCATATGCATAGGCATATGCTCACAATCTTCAATCAAAAATTAAAAATATTTACGTCTACATAGAGTTATAGATTTTACATTTATCACATGGGGGAATGATACATATTCATGCCTTAATTTAATTACTACTTTTTATCTAAGGTCATAGTGGGAGCATGGATGTTATCCATTCTTTTTTTATAATGCTTACAAGTAGAAAGGAACAAAGTAACAATTAAATATGTATGCAATTTATAGTGGTTGATTTATTTAAGTGCATAATTCATATTGGAGATTTAATGGCCTCCAATATTATATCTTGAAAATTCATTGTGGATTCCAACTCATTTTCATAGTGGGGTTACAAAGACAAACAACACAAATTGAGGTTTTTGCATCCCTCAATGGGTAATGTTTTTTATACATGTTCACTTAAAATTGTGGCTTGATCACCCTAAATTATCCATGGTTCAACAAAGGAATTAATATCTCCAAGTGCCTTATGGGAATCACCAATTATCTAATGCTTTAAGGAAGCATCATCTTCAATAAAAGTTACAAGTGAAATATTAGTTTCACACATACAGATGTATTATTTCCTTATTCTTTAAAATATTTTTGAGTTCAATTTACATTTAATTATTAATTTCACATATGGATATTAACTAATTTTGCATAATTATATGATTTACCATGGAACACCTTGCATGATTGGAGCTTTCTCAAAAAGGAAAATTGTGTTGTACGCACTCAAGTATATCATTCCTTTTACTCTTGTAATATCATTTATAAATTAAATGAGGGAAAAATGTAGGCACTCAAATTTATTCATGAATACTTGATAATGTTAGTTTTAAACCACATTTAACTTAATTTATTTGAGATTTTAAATTGATCTTATTTTACCACCTCACCCCATCCTAAGTACTTGTATATACCATACCTTCTAGGTGGTTATTTTACACCTACAAAAATATTATTAATTGCTAAAAACCCTAAGCATTTTTATAGACATTTCAATTTCTTTACCTTCTCTAAGTCAAAATCAACTTGCATGGATTGGGATCACTAGTCAATCCTGACCTTTATCAGTTGATCTTTCCCCTCTCCCATCAATGGCTTTTTTTCAAATTTAAACCCTTCCTTATAGGTTGGTCCATATTTTTAAGCTAGGTATCATGATGTTTCACCCATTTTAGATTGATATAAATGCACATCTAAGCCACTTATTCTATCTCTTAGAAATTTCATTATTTTGGCACACTTATACTATTGCACACTAAGAGAAGCATCCCTATTCTTCCTAATTTCTATTCTTTCATTTAAATTAGCCTTAATCCAAATCAAAATCCTATTATATCCAAGTTTATCAAAGCATTATCAAGTATTCAATCCTTCTCTAGATGCTTACATGTAGCAAAGGAGGAATATTATAATAAATACTCTAGGTGGGAGAACTATGTGTTGGAGTGGATGTGTTCACACTGGCTAGTGGTTTGGGATTTTACCAAAATAGTTTTGTTTCTAGCTATGTTCACACTCATTTAAGAGTTAAGTTTTATTGGGAGTTACTTAATTAGTTTTTATGTGTCAAATATTTTCACACCTATTTTGTGTGTGCAAATATTCCATATCAACTAATATTTATTTCACACAACAAATTATTTGTTGTGCATAATAAATTTTTATGCCTATTTAATAGGCACTCTTATTACTTCTCTTAGAGAGGTGGAGAGAGAAACTTACAAGTTGTATTATTCTTTGAGGAAATAATCAAGCAACTTGTCTATATGCATAATGTCTAAGATGTTTTTTCTATAGTAATTATTTATAGGAGTGATCCTACAGGTTATGAGTTCTTTTAGAACTCTGAAATGGTATCAGAGCAATTCCTTGCAGCTATTACTTAGTGATTTATCTTTGTGTTCAAGACTTATTTATAATTTTCTTTTCATACAAAATGATATAATTTTATGGCTTTTTATAAGCCATACCATTCATTTTGGGGGGGTTTTCCATATGATTTATTTTTTGAAGGCTAAACATTTAGTTTGGATCTTTAAATTGTATTGGGTTTTGCTCAAAGATATTGGAAAAAGTGATTGATAGCCCATCTCATCTCAACTCTGAGTGCATATTAATTTAACTTGGCCATTATGAGATTTTTGTAGCCTTCTCTTTTAAACAAACTCTTCTCCACACAGCTAGTCCATTCATCTTCACATGTTTGTTGTTTTAGCTATTAATTTTTTCATTGGATTGGCTTAAATCTATTTTAAGTGGAGTAGAGAGAAATATACGGGAGTATCATCCCTCTGACCTTCTTCACATTATATAAGTGTTAGATTTGGTTTGATATTTTAGAGAATTAAACTCTTCCATGTCAGATAGCTCAATACACTCCACCTTTGGTGCCATCTCAGATTCATTATTTTATTGTTTTTTATCTTTACGGTACTATTTTAACATTTAGAAAGATGCATAGTTATCAATTTAATCTTAGTGCATTATTGGAGGTTTCAAAACCTTATGGGCTAGATACATAATATATGTTTATGTATTGGGATCGATCGTGCATGGTTTCCTCCATGCTAGATAAATTCCATCATTGGTCAACTATACTCCACATGGCCTTCCTCCTATTTTGTCTTGTCCTCCAAAAGTTTGTTGAGCTATTTTGAACTTGGAAGATATTTATTTTGGTATTAGTAGAGGTTCTATCATGAATGTGGTTTGAACTAGTTCAAAGACACCTTTCCCAATTTTTTAACACTTATTTGGTATCTTCTATGTCGTCTAATCTCCCACTCCCATTACCTCAGTCAACCATCACCATCAACACTCTATCTCGAGCTCCCTGCTAATTTGATCTACACTTTAGTTTATAGGTCTATATGAGGTGTTGGTATTTGCTTCAACCATAGGCCTACATGATTCAACCACCTCCAAATCCATCTATAGGGAATTTGTTGTATCTTTAGATCAGTATTTGATTGGGTCTCCAACAACCCATTTCTTTGCTAATGCCTATTGAGCTGTAGGATCTATGTTTAAGCTTAGCCTCCACCTATCAATCTTACATAAAATTTTGGTTCATTTTTTCATTTCAAACTGATGCTTTTTTTAATGTTTAAATAGAAAATTTGATATAACATTCTCAAGAAGATTTGTACCTGAGTTGGCTTGACTAACTTTGTACTTCTCAATTGTGAATTCATGACTTTATACACCATCCACTAAAGTGGATTTTTTTTAGAAGGCCTATTTTTTTAAGAATAAGAGATTATTTTGAGAGGCTATATTTTGAAAGTAGTGGCATTCTTAATGGAGGTGAATTATTAAACAAAGTGAATAGGTGGCATTATATTGTAAGGGGTGTATATTTTTTGTAAATGGCCTTTATTTCTATTATTTTGTAAACCTTATTAATGGGAGACATTTTTTCACTATTTCCATTTTCCCTCTCAGTTGTCAGAGATGGAGGGTGAGGTCCAGTCTCACAGGTGGTGAGAACCCCTCATAAAACATTTCATTTTTTGGTATGATTTGTAAATAAGATGTATTTTTTTCATAGTCTAACATCCTACTTTTAGAGTGTTTTGTCCTCTTTTGTGCCACTTATTGTATTCACAGATGCATTTTAGGTGGTAACTGACATCCCTCTTTGACCATTTTTCCATTATTGGTCTTTTCCATTTTTGGGTATGGAATCATGTATGTTTTAACCCCTTAGTTCTTCCAACTATACCTCCTAGAAAACCAAAATGTAGATGCACTTGCATATGAAGGGATTGTGGAGAGTTATACTTGGTTATTTTCCCATTTTCACAAATGAGAATGACATTGTATGATATGCATCCTTGTAAAAGAAGGCACTTTTGTTTATTTGCCTCCATGTTTCTAAGAGTTTATAATTTCACATTAAACATACCACATCACCTAAGGAAGCATAGGACATTATTTCTATATTGTTTGATGAGGTTAGATCACCTCCACATGTCCTTCCTTATTCTCCTTCCTCTCATAGTGAGGATTATTATATTTGTGACATTGTTTCTCCACCATATCCTCCCATTTATATGGGTATGATTCTTGATGGCAATTTTCATGAGGACTCTTTGGCATCTTCATCTTCTCCTATTAGTTCTTTTCCTCTTTCCATTGTTAGTGAGGATATGTTTTTTTAGGATGAGACAATTATACAGCCCCTTAATACTACTCATGATGTAGATTTGACTACTGGTAGTCACTTGGATGAGGTACCTTCACCTTTTCCACTTATTGATGCACATTTTGATACAATGGTTGTTTCTCCTATTTTTATTTTGGTATGATTCTTGATAGTACCCTACCAAGTCTTAAGTAACCCATTGATCAAATGGCCTCTTTCCTATAACTTCAAGAAGAAAACAAGAAACTTTTGATGTAAAATTATCTTCTGCACTCCATGATTTTGGAAAGGATGCCTTCATATGTTCTCTATAGAAGAAAATAGTTGGTATGTCATTATGTACTGAATCTGGTACACATCTAGTTGATGCACTTTTACAGTGTGATTTACCACCTTTCAAGTAGCCCATTATTCATGTTACTCCTATTATTTTAGATGATATTTATGTGCCTACTACTATTGCACACTCTGCATATCACACTCTAGTTCTTCATACACATATGTCTACTTCTTTTGAACAACATACCACTAGCTTTGGCTTCTACATGCTTCATTTCATGGGTCACACTACCAGACTTGTAGGCATTAATAAGTGTTTACAAGGCATTATTTGTCCTATTCAGCCTGTTATGTGGATTTCTTGGCATGGCATTGGTTATGATGTAGGTGTTTCATCTTTGTTGGGATCTTTGGTGATGGAACTCCATATTTTATTCACTCCACTCTTCATAAGGATTATGAGCTATATATGGGCTCTTCTACACCTTCACTCAGGCCTGAGAAACTTGAGACTATAGTAGTCAGACATGATCTACCTAAAAATTCTTTGGATGTTACTTATCCTATGTATTCATGTTCGTTCAGGGTGGATTTTTGATTGATAATAATCTATAAGTGAGGTTCCTCTACCACTTAGCTTCTTCAACTACACATTTCTTCTCTTTCCTTTTGATGTTCTTTGGTTGTTTAATATTTTATTAGGTATATGTATTTTTTGGAGCCTATATCTCTCATTTCATAACTATCATCCATTGTAGCTTATTGCATTGTGGACTTTTTATGCTGCTTGGTGATATTATTGTTGGATGGGACTTTTGTTTGTAGTCACACTGGAAGTCATGGAATCTTTCTCTTCATGTTCATATGTTCTATAGTAAGCATTTTACTCTTATGTTGTTGACTATCCCATCACCACCATTGACATATTTTTTGAGAGATTTGTATCTACATCTTTGATCCAATTAATAGAATAATTTTTATATTTATTAATTAAAATTTTAATCATATTTCAATCAAATATTTTCAATCCATGTTAATTCATGCCATTTTTTCATGTAACACCTAAGCACATTAATAATTTTTGAATCCATTAATGGACATAGTTACTTATTGATTTCATAGACACTCAAGATAAATTAAACACTACGTCAATTATAATATGAAATGTCATGTTCTTGTTAACCAAAATATATTATACCCAAATCATATTTGGATTTCTCCTTTGAAATCATCACTTCAGTTCTGAGGCAATTCTTAGATTATTAATATTTTAAGTCCATAATCTTATTATTCATAATATATTCACAATTAATATTACAATTATTCATTAAAAAGCACATATTTACTCATGATATGTAATGGATAGTTATTGGCTTCCATTTCTTGTAAAATGTCCATTTAATTGCAACATAAAATAGATAAGAATGAGTTTAGATATGAAATCATTATTCAACACCATTTTCTATTATTTAATAAACAAGAATAACTAATCTATTTAATAACCATTAGTATATAATAAATTTATAGGGCTAATATCCAGATCCATTCATTTTAATATTTCAGACTAGGTTAGTCATGAATATCTATTCATGATGATGGAAATCGCATTACACATAGGAGGCTAGTATAAGGTGAAATATCACATTATATATTTTATATACTTAGAGAGTAGAAAAAGTAGGGTCAGTTAGAAATTCAACTTATTAATTTAAACTATTTAAATGTGATGATTCAAAATGCACAATTATTCTAAACTTTCAACATAATAAATTGCAATGTAAGAATGCATTTATAAGGAAATAAATCACATAGATCTAAATATAGCTCATTCTAGTCTTTGGAAGCATATAAAGAACTTATTTATGCCTTTAGTTAGATAATGAGATGAATCTAAATAATTCTTCTATAAATAATCTAAATCTTGTAAGTAACCATGAATATCGTACCATGATTTATCCAAGATCAATATTTAGATTCAATATCATTATATTCAACTATTAAATGAAGTGAAATATGAAATATCTCCAAATATGTAGCTAATACAAATTTATTCAATAACCTAAATATATATCAAGTTATAGTATATGTTTCAAAATGAAAAAGGTCCTCTTGTCAAGCATTTAAAAATAGTTGAACCTAATTTCCCCCAAACTAATTTTCATCTAATCAAGCAATAGAGATCATTAATTTTCAAAAAAAGTTAGCATGCTTAATTAAAATACAAATAAATATGTTCATAACATTCATTTCTCATTACAAAATTATACTTTTCCTTGAGCATGGATTTGAATAAGTAAAGTAGAGAGTTAAAACACATTCACATGTTTATCACAAATTGTCTACTTGACCAATAAGTTTCATAAAGTTCACATAATGATACTAGCTATGAGATGATTTAGTGCCATGATCCACTTGATCACCAACATGATGTCTACATGTAGTCTTTAGGTTGAATATGAGGAATCTATCGTGTTGCATTTTCCTCTACAATTGTAACATTCTCATTGCATTATCTAAATTTGGTTGAGAAACAAAGCTTTCAAATATGATCCAAATCTTTTTGTCAGCTGAACAATGTACATGGTTGATCTAGTTAAGATCCAATGAATTCAATAATGTTTTAAAGCTTTCCTTTAGCTAAATATATCAGGCTAAACTTTATTTTCTCACATAATTGAGTATTCATTACACCAAGATAAGTCTATTTGGTTGAGCATTTATATTTTTTTAATTTCATAAGTCATTACAAGGCCTTATAATAGAGGTTCATCACCCATTAATCAATGTGATATTTTTCTAAGTCAACTTGACCTGATATCTAGCATCATAATATATTGTTTGATCCTTTCTTCAAATTAGTTATCTATCTTGAGATTTGTCTCCTCCTTTGAAGGACTACCTTTTATCTATTTCTTGTTTCCTTCATTAGAGAGTCCTTCTTATCATTTAATTCTTGATCTAATTCGGTATAGTCATATTAATTTTGAGACTATGTTCCCTATTGTTTTTTGACTGTAACATTTCTTGTAGTCATGTTTTCTTTTTATCATATTTACTTTTCTAGTAGGTTTTAGGGTAAGATGACATTTATTGTTGTAGTCTCCATTCTCTTCAACAAGTTTTCTACACTTTCATCTTCTTTTATCCATTTTATATCTTCTATATATTTACTTTTGTTGTTAAGCATATGTGTTACTTCTTATAGTCCATCGTCTGCTAGTTGTCATGATTTCCTCTAGATCTAGTTTGTGACTTTTTTGGTCTTGGTTATTGTTCTATTAATACTGGCTACCACCTTCTTTAGGATATTAGTATCCCACTTTTATGTTAATCTTTGCCTACCATCATGGCTTTGATCATGGCCTTTACTTAATTATTTTTTACTTGAATATTTTGATGTGGATGCCACTAGGCTTCCTATGAAGATTAATTTACATATTATAGTTACATTTCACTTTGTTGGTTGTGGTGTCTTTTCAACATTTTATCTTATTATTTTAATTATTTTTCATGTTCGCATTATAAATGGGTCCTCATACACCAAAATGTCCCTTTGTATTTATGCCATATAGGCATAAGGTCATAAGGGCTAAAGTTTCTGATGTGCCATACAATTGGATGAACATAAGGTGAACCTAATTACCAAGTTATTATTCAGATATATAATTACATGCAACTATCCTTTATTGAAGCTCTTGATTTTTCCATGTCAACTCAAAATACACTCCAATAGACTAAATACAAGCCCAACCAACCCATCTCATAATCAGTATATAAATTTAAGATCCATTTAGAAACACATACCTCCTACACATGCACCAAACTCATTGCGGTACCTCTACAATATGAAGAGATAGAAATAAAAAAACATTAATCAATTATTATAATAATAATAATAATAATAATTTATTTCTTATTTTGTGATGCAATAAATGATCACAAAAGGATATATATATATATATATATATATATATATATATATATATATATATATATATATATATATATATATATATATATATATATATATATATATATATATATATGTATGTATGTATGTATGTATGTATGTATGTATATATGTATATATATATGTATATATATATATATATATATATATGTATATATATATGTATATATAAAGCATGAAAACAATCATGAATAATGACATAACAACTAGCCCAACCCCGATTGATATTTAACCATGTACCTAAGCTAAGGTAAAGCTAGGTGAGGCATTACAATTAGTATATCTATTATAGTTATAAAATATCAAATAACTAAAAAATTATAAATAATCAAACAAAGAAATCTTAATGTAAATTTATATAATGATTTAAAACTATTCATAAATTTTAACAACATCAGAAAGATAAGACATGATTGTTCCTTATTTTATAAAAGATGATTTGCTACATAATTTGATAAAGAAATCATCAAATTTTAGTGTATATAGAATCTACAACTTAGAATAACATGTCATAGATTCATGTTATAAGACAAGAATGTTACATTAGCATATGTCTAGAGATTTGAATCTTTAAAATATAAATTTTCCTTCTATGCAAATACAATAAATAGTGGGTATTGAAAGGACACCACATTTTTCTAAGGTGCAAGGTTCAAAACTTGAATATTTTCAAGCCAAGTTAATTCATGCCATTAATTCAAGTAACTCATAAACATATTAATAATGATTTAATCCATTAATGGACATAATTACTTTCCAATTTCATAGACACTCAAGATGAATTAAACACTACATTAATTATAAGATGAATTTTCATGATAGACACAACTTATTATACCCAAATCATATTCGACATTCTCTTTTAAGATGATACCTTCAACTCTGAGGTAATTCTTAGATTACTAAATATTTGAATGTCCATCTCCTTAGTATTTCTAATATATTCACAAGGTCTCTTATAGTTTTTTAGTATAAAAACACATATTTACTCATGATAAGTAATGGATAACTATTGGCTTGCATTTCTAGTAAAATACGAATTTAAGTGCAATGTGAACTTGGGACAGACTATTGTCTTCAAGCTTTTGAATAAATGAATAAACTTTTGGATAAATGAAATATGGATAGATTTTCTTTGACTTCTAATTTTTGCATTGGCATATATTTTCCTATATTATTCACGTGCCTATCATTTTGTTCAATTAAACTTGATGAAAAAATCACATCTTTAGATTGGGTAAAAGGTATACATTGAATTTATATAACTTAGCCATTCTAAGGATGTGAAATTCAAATGTTGATAGGTGTAAGAAGCGTGTTCTTTATTGTTCGAAAGAGGATCAAAATGAATATATGAACAATAATTTGTATAATTTTTTTCCAAATACCAATATAATTATTAAACTATAGGTGGTGTACTCTCATACTGTTCAAATATTATATATGAATGTTGCATTTTAAAATTACATAATGTTAATTATTTGTATAATAAAAATAAAATATAACATTTAGTTTCTAAAATTTGTGTAACATTTTAATGATGACACATCTTAATTATGTTTAAATATTAAAACATGTTGGTGTACTAAATTAAATAATAATAATAATAATAATAATAATAATAATAATAATAATAATAATAATAATAATAATAATAATAATAATAATAAACTTACAATACTAACATAATAGATTTGTTAGTTATAATAGCAAGTAATATTTTTTGAATAAGAGGACTTGCAACAAATGAGAAAGAATAGTTTCTTATAAAATGTGTTACTAATTTTTTTTCATGTATTTTTATTTTTTTGAGCTTATTTTAAAGATAAATATTAACTACGAGCAAAAATTTATTAAAAAAAAGTATCTAACATTATAATGAGAATCTACAAAAAAAACAATGAATAAATAATATCTCAAATATATTGATAATCTTTAAATATTAAGAACTATTGTTGTGTTGTAAATATATATAAATATAAGGATATAATACCAAAGAAAACATAAACTAAAATGAAATGTGATCTTATGAGAACATAAGACATTCTATAACTTATATATGTCTTTAAGAATAAGCACTTTTTATTCAACCCTGAAATAAAGAACAAAGATTTATAACATGGTGAAACGTGATTTTATTCATCCTGTAACTTGAAACAAAAATTATTGGTTAAAATTTCAATGGATTATATAATAAATTAGAACCCTGCAAGACAATTTGAAAACCAACATTTCGGACTACATCAAAGTGAGTCCATCAATCGATTGTAATGCAAGAAAATTAATATCTATAGAACACATTTTCACTATGATAAAAGTTATTAAAATTATTTTTAAAATGTATATTGAAGAAACTTGTTCACAATACCCAAACCCATAAACCTTGAAATTATTTTTAGATCTTTTTTTTAATTTTTTATCCACATAGTGAAACATTCAGTTTGCTTTTCATTGGGATTGTGAAGGCATATGTTTTCTTTTATATTTTTTGTACTATAAGATTTACAATGATAAGGTAAATTATTTAAATTTTACTAAAAATAGTATATTTAATGTTGATTATGGTAAAAATATTTTATCATAAAACTATTTACAGAAATATAATTTTTTAGGAAATATGAAATGAATTTTTTTGAAACGGAATCAAACATAAAAAAACACAACTAAATACTTGGGAAATTTTAAAAATTTAAATTATAAAAACTTTAAAGCAACTATTGATCCAAAACTTAGAAGTTCTGGTTGAAATATATTTCAAGAACACACAAATAATAAAGTTATCTCTAAGAAGAGATGTTTTATTACTCACAAATTATAGATACAAACATATGCCTATCTTTGGGAAGATATGTATGATCTCCTTCTCAAGATAAATATTTTTTTATACATATTTTTAAGGTAGGGGGAGGATGTGAAAGGTCACCAATATCGATGGAAATGAATTGGTTTGACTTCCATGATTTAAAACAACATAGAATTCAAGAAATTACTATTTTTAGAAAAAATTTATTTTTAGACTACATAATTAAAATTGAAATTTTGGGCACTTCCATTAGGTTTTTAGGGGTAAAACATACCAAGCATAGATCTGTGTCATCTCATCACATTCTCTTCATTCTTAACTTTCTAACCATTCAAATGGGGAGTCAAACAAAGCTATTGCTCAAAATTTATGGCTCCCAAAAGTTCTGCCACCAATTAGGGTAGAACCATCACTCAAATTTGTCCCCTAAAGTGTTGCCTAGATGATTTTTATCTCCTTGAAAATAAATGGTCCCCATTGCATCAATATTTCTCATCAAGTGTGTAAGTTGTGTCTTTACTTTTTTCATGAACTTTGTTGATTTTTCTTCCTCAGATCTCCCATGAGGTCTGTATTCCATGGTGGAGAATGGAATGGCTACACCAATTAGTGCCATGGGTTAGAACCCAAAGCATAATTTGAATGGACTATGCTTGGTAGAGCTATGCAGGGCCTGATTATGTCCATGTTCTACAAAAATAATCCATGCATCTCATGTTCATAGATCTTCAGGGTGATACATCAGAAGCATGTGAACAATCAACTAGTTTACCACTTCTATCTAACCATCAGTCTACGAATGGAAGGTCATGGACTTCATCAACTTGGTATCCATCATCTCGTAGTGAAGTAGAACTCTTATGGGTAACTTGAATAATTCACCATATTATCCCATAATTTGACCCATCTACTTCTATTGTTATGTTGATTGTGTAGTCAAGGTTGCAATATCGACCTTCTTTAATTTTTATGGTTTGACTACCATGAGAACTAATCTCTTACATTATTTGTTACTAATCAAGGAGATAGATGTGGGAGGTGGCACCTCTAGTGCCCTATAACACCATGTTCTAAGAGTGAGGGTGATCCTTCAAGTTTTTAATTTATAGATGCCATGTCAATCATACATGAATGGCTGACCAAGGAGTACATCATAGACATCTAGTATGACCACATCACATAAGACCTCATCTTGGAAAGGTTTTATTGCATATAAAATAAGACATTGGTGGGTGGCACAAAGGTTTCTGCCTGGGCTCAACCATCTAATACTATATGGCATTAGATGAGGCTTCTTAGACATATTTAAACTTTTCAAAACATTAGTAGAGATTATATTATTTTAACTTCCACTATAAAGAATAAAATTCAAAGGCTTACCCTTCACCCATAACTTAGAGTGAAATAACCTTTCTTTTCCATTTGGCCTTTCCTCATGGGTCTATGATGAAGTAATTATGGCATCGGACATAGCATCTACAATATTTTCTTCATCCTCTTCGACTGTAAGGTGTGTATGATGTAGAGTAGTAGATGTTGTGGATTGTGACTCAGAAAGCAGGGACTTGATGGCTCAACATTCTTCTTTGGATTGGGTTCTAGTTTTCTGGTAATCACACCATTTTGTAGTCTTTCCCTTTTGGGGTTGCTTATCTTAAAATTCCCTTTGCTTCCAATTTTAACCTCATGTTTGACCTTCTTTGTCAATTTTCCATTTCAAAGGCGGACTCCATGTTTTCTCTCTTTCATGCTTCTACTCAATCTTCACTACAAACTTGTACACTTCACTGAGGGTTTCCAAATTGAAGAGTTTCATTTCCCCCTGTATGTACCATTGTATTCCACCATAGTATTTGAGAACCTTATGTTTCTCACTTTCCTAGATGCCCAATATCACATACAAATAATGAAAAATGTCAGTGTAATCTTGAACAGACTATTCCTTACCTTAGCGAAGCTATTGCCACTATATATGCAGATCATCATAGGCTCCAATGGAGTAGTATTCTTCCTTTACAACTTTTATGAAATCATCTTAGTTAGCTTCCACCTCAAGGCCAATATCATCCACACTGAACCTCCTCTTGTACACTTCCCACCAATTTTGGGTATGCAATGATGCTTTCAAAGGAGAAAAAGTGATCTTTTCTTCATTGATGAATTTATTTATAGAAAAATATGAAGACAATTGATCTAACCAATTTTGTACTACATCAACATGTATTTTGACTTTAAATGTAAGGATATCAAAATTCACCTCAACCTTGAAGGTTTTTGGGGCACTGAAAGGATGTGGGGGTGTAGATGAGTAGCCATAATTTGCCATCGAGATTTGTTATAGAATTTGGGCAAACTATTATATCATCTATGCTTACTACTATTGGAGGGCTTCATTCACCATTTCCTTGAAAGGATTAGATGTTTCAATTTTGTCTACAATTTGAGGTAATTTGAAGTGAATAGGTGGATAGTTTGTAGGATCTATTATTTTCCACCTAAGCTTCTTGTAGCTTGACCTCATCCTCAGGATCATATACTCTCAAGACAAACTACTCTGATACCTTTAATCCAAAACTCAGAATTTTGGTTGAAAGATATTTTAAGAACACATAAATAATAATGCTATCTTTGAGAAGAGATTTTTTATTTCTAACAAATTATAGATACAAACATATGCCTAGCTCTAAGAAGAGATGTATGATCTCCTTCTTAGGATACATATTTATTTATATTTATTTTGAAGGTATGGGGAGGATGTGTAAGGTCACCAATATTGAGGGAGATGAATTTGTTTTACTTCCATGATTTACAAGAACACAAAATTCAAAAAAATACTATTTTGAGAAACTTTCTATTTTTAGACTACATTATTCAGAATGAAATTTTAAGTACTTACATCAAGATTTTGGGGGTCAAGAACCACTAAGCATATCTCTATGCCATCTCATCATGTTCTCCTCATTATTATCTTTCCAACAGTTCAAATGGGTAGTCAAACATAGCTATGGTTAAAATGTTATGGATTTCGAAAGTTTTACCACCAATTAGGGTAGAACCATCGCTCAAATTTATCACTTGAAGTGTTGCCTAGATCATTCCTCCCTCTTTAAGAAGCAATGATCCCCATTGGATCAATATACCTCATTAAGTGTGGTAGTTGTGTCTTGATTTATTTAATGAACTTTGTTGCTTTTGTTGCCTCAGATCTCCCAACAGGTGTGTATTCCATGGTGGAGAATGGAATAGCTACATCAATTAGTGCCATGGTTTGGAACCCAAAGCATAATTGGAATGGACTATGCTTGGTAAAGTTTTGCAAGCCTGATTGTGCCCATGTTGTATGAAAATAATCACATCATCCCATGTACATGGATGTTTGGGGTGATACATCTGATGTATATGAACAATCAAGTGATTCACCACTTTTGTTTGGCCATTAGACTATGAATGAAATTCCATGGACTTCATTAGCTTGGTATTCATCATCTGCTAATGAAGTGAAACTCTTGTGGGTGATGTGAATAATTCATCATATTATTCCATGGTTTGACCCATCTACTTTTGTTGTTGTGTTGATTGTGTAGTCAGAGCTACAATAACAGCCTTCTTGAATTTCTATGGTTTAACCACCATAAGAACCAATCTCTTACATTGTTGGGCACTAATCAGAGAGATAGATATGGGAGGTGGTACCTATAGTACCCTGTAGCACTATGTTTTAAGAGTGAGGGTGATACTTCAAGTTTTTTGATACATAAATGCCATGTCAATCATATATGAATGGCTAACCAAGGAGTACATCACAAACATCCATATTGACCACATCACATACGACCTCATCTTGAAAATTTTTTATTGCATATGAAATTAGACATTGGTGGGTGACATGAAGGTCTCTCCATAGGCTCAACCATTCAATATTGCATGGATTTGGGTGAGGCTTCATGGATAGATTTAGACTTTTCACAACAATAGCGGAGTTTAAATTATTTTGACTCCCACTATCAAGAATGAAATGCAGAGGCTTACCTTTCACCCATAACATAGAGTGAAACAACCTTTCCTTATCATCTAGCCTTTCCTCACAGGTCTATGATGAAGTAATGATGACATTAGGCTCAACATATATAATCTCTTTTTCATTTCAACTGTAGGGTGTGTATGAGGTAGAGCAGTAGATGTTGTGGATTATGACTCAAAAATTAGGGACTTGATGGCTCAACATTCTTCTTTTGAGTGATTTTTAGTTTAGTGGTAATCACACCATATTCCAATCTTTCCCTTCTGGGGTTATTTATCTTAGAATTCCCTTTGCTTCCAATTTTAACCTCGTGTTTGACCTTCTTTGTCACTTTTCCAATTTGAATGTTGACTCCAAGTTTTCTTTCTTTCATGCTTTGGCTCAATCTTCACCATGAACTTTTATGCTTCATCAAGGGTTTCCAAATTGAAGGGTTCTATTTCCCCTATATGTATCATTGTAGTTCACCACGTTATTTGAAAACATTATGTTTATCACTTTCTTGGATGCCTAATCTTATAGATAGAGAATGAAAAATGTCATTGTAATCTTGAACAAACTATTCCTTACCTTGGTGAAGTTTTTTCCATTATATATAAAGATCATCATAGGTTCCAATGGGGTATTATTCTTCCTTTATAGCTTCTATGAAATCATCCTAGGTAGGTACCACCTCAATGCAAATATGATTTGAACTGGACCTTTTCTTGTACACTTTCCACCAATTTTTGATAGGCAATGATGCTTTCAAAAGAGTAAAAGTGATCTTTTTTTATCAATGAATTTATTTATAAAAAATAGGAAGACAATTGATCCAACCAATTTTCTACTGCATCAACATTGATTTTTCCTAAACCTTGAAGGTGTTGGGGTACTGAAAGGATGTGGGGTTGAAAATGAGGAGCCAAAATTTTCTATAAAGATATTTTGGATAATTTGAGTGAATTATTGTATCATCTATGCTTACAGCTATTGAAGGGCTTCATTCACCATTTTCTTGAAAGGATTAGATGCCTCAGTGTTGTCTTCTACTTGAGGTCATTTGAAGCAAATAGGTTGATAGTACAAAGGATCTATTATTTTCTACCTAAGCTTCTTGTAGCCTGACCTCATCCTCAGGATCATACACTCTCAAGATAAATGGCTCTAATACCACTGATCCAAAAATCAAAAGTTTTGGTTGAAATATATTTCAAGAAAACACAAATAATAATGTTATCTTTGAGAAGAGATGTTTTATTGCTCACAAATTCTAGATACAAACTTATGTCTATCTCTAGGAAGAGATGTCTAATCTCCTTCTCAGGCTACATCTTTACTTATACCTATTTTGAAGGCAAGGGGAGGATGTGAAAGGTCACCAATATTGAGGGAGATGAAGTGGTTTGACTTACATGATTTACAACAACATATAATTTGAGAAATTACTATTTTTAGACTACACTATTAAGTTCTGAAGGAGAAAAATCCACTAAGCATATCTCTATGCCATCTCATCATGTTTTTCTCATTCTTATCATTCAAACAGTTCAAATGGGGAGTCAAATGGAACTATAATTCAAATGTTATGGCTTTCAAAAGTTCTGTCACCAATTAGGGTAGAACCGTCGCCCAAATTTCTCCCCTAAAGTATTGCCCAGATCATTCCTCCTCCTTGATAATAAATCATCCCTATTGCATTAATATTCCTCATCAAGTATATTAGTTGTGTCTTGATTTATTTGATAAACTTTTTTTCTTTTGCTACCTTAGATCTCCCATGAGGTGTGTATTCCATGGTGGAGAATGGAACAGCTACATCAATTGGTGCCATGGGTTGGAACCCAAAGCATACATGGAATGAATTGTGCTTGGTGAAATTGTGTAGGGCTTGATTATGTCCATGTTTTATGAAAAAAATCCTCTCATCCCATGTGCATGGATGTTTAGGGTGATACATCTGAAACATGTGACCAATCAAGTGGTTCACCACTTTTGTCTGACCATCAGTCTATGAATGGAAGGCCATGGACTTTATCATCTCGGTATCCATCATCTAGTAGTGAAGTGAAACTCCCATAGGTGACTTTAATAATTCATTATAGTCTCTTGTGGTTTGACCGATTTTCTTCTGTTGTGTTGATTATGTAGTCAAGGCTGCAATATCAACCTTCTTGAATTTTTATGGTTTGACCACCATGAGAACCAATCTCTTACAATTTTGGGAACTGATCAAGAATATAGATGTGGGAGGTGGTCTCTCTGGTACCTTATAACACCATGTTCCAAGAGTGAGGTTGATCTTTTAGGTTCTTGATTCATAGATGCCATGTTGATCATACATGAATGGATGACCAATGAGTATATTGAAAACATCCAGATTGACCACATCACATAGGACCTCATCTTGGAAAGGTTTTATTTCATATAAAAGATGACATTGGTGGGTGACATGAAGGTCTCTCCCTAGGCTCAACCATATAATATTGCACGGCTTTGGATGAGGCTTCATGGACAGATTTAGACTTTACACAACATTAGCAGAGATTAAATTGTTTTGACTCCCACTATAAAAAATGAAACGTAGAGGCTTACCTTTAACCCATAACTTAGAGTGAAAGAACCTTTTCTTGTCATCTGGCCTTTCCTCACAGGTTTATGATGAAACAATGATGGTATTGGGCTCATCATCTATAATCTCTTCTTCATCCTATTCAAATGTAAGGTGAGTATGAGGTAGAGCAGTAGATATTGTGGATTGTGACTCAAAAAGTAGGGACATGATGGATCAACATTCTTATTTGGAGTGGGTTCTAGTTTTATATTAATCACACAATTTCCCAATCTTTCCCTTCTAGGGTTGCTTATCTTATAATTATCTTTGCTTCTAATTTTGACCTCGTGTTTGACCTTCTTTGTCACTTTTCCATTTCGAAGGCTGACTCCAAGTTTTTTTTCTTTCATGCTTCTACTCAATCTTCATCATGAACTTGTATTTGTCGCCTGAAGTGTTACTTGGATCATTCCTCCCTCCTTGAGAAATAATGGTCCCATTACATCAATATTACTCATCAATATTGGTAGTCAATATTGGTAGTTATATCTTGATTTATTTAATAAATGTTGTTGCTTTTATTGCCTCAGATCTCCCACAAGATGTGTATTCCATGGTGTATAATGGAATGGTTACATCAATTGATGCCATGGGTTGGAACCTGAAGCATACATGGAATGGACCATGCCTGCTGTAGTTGTGTAGGGCCTGATTGTGTCCATATTGTATGAAAAAAATTCCCTCATCCCATGTGCATGGATGTTTAGGGTGATACATCCAAGGTATGTGAATAATCAAGTGGTTCACCACTTTTGTTTGACCATTAATTTGTGAATGGAAGGTCATGGACTTCATCAGCTTGGTATCCATCATTCTTGTAGTGAATTGAAACACCCATGGGTGACTTGAATAGGTCATCATATTCTCCCATGGTTTGGCCCATCTGTTTCTATTATTGTGTTGATTTGTAGTCAGGGCTACAATATTGACCTTCTTGAATTTTTATGATTTGACCACCATGAGAACCAATCTCTTACATTTTTGGGTACTGATCAAAGAGACAGATGTGGGAGGTGGTACTTTTGGTACATTGTAGCAAGCATTCCAAGAGTGAGGGTGATCCTTCAAGTTCTCAATTGAGAGATTCCATGTCGATCACACATGAATGGCTGACCAAAGAATACATCGCAAACATCTAGATTGACCTCATCTTGGAAATGTTTTATTGCATATGAAATAAGATATTGGTGAGTGACATGAAGGTCTCTCCCTGGGCTCAACCATCTAATACTGTATGGCTTTGAGTGAGGTTTCATGGACAGATTTAGACTTTTCAAAACATTAGCTAAGATTAAATTCTTGACTCCCACTATCAAGAATAAAATGCAAAGGCTTACCTTCCACCTATAACTTAGAGTGAAAGAAAATTTCCTTGTCATCTGGCCTTTGCTCATAGTTATATGATAAATCAATGATGGCATCAAGCTCAGCATCTACAATCTCTTATTCCTCCTCTTCGATTGTATGGTGTATATGAGGCAGAGTAGTAGATGTTGTGGATTGTGACACAAAATGCATGGACTTGATGGCTCGACATTCTTCTTTGGAGTGGGTTTCAGTTTTTTGGTAATCTCACCATTTTATAGTCTTTCCCTTTTGGGGTTTCTTATCTTGAAATTCTTTTTTATTCCAATTTTAACATTGCGTTTGACATTTTTATCACTTTTCCATTTTGAAGGCTGACTCCAAGTTTTCTTTCTTTCATGCTTTTGCTCAATCTTCACCATGAACTTGTACGCTTCATTGAGGGTTTCCAAATTTAAGAGTTCTATTTCCCCTATATGTACCACTGTAGTGCACCATAGTATTTGAGAACCTTATGTTTCTCAATTTTTTGGATGCCCAATCTCATAGATAGAGAACAAAAAATGTCAGTGTAATCTTGAATAGACTGTTCCTTACCTTAGTGAAGTTGTTTCCAGTGTGTACATAGATCATCATAGGGTCCAATGGGGTAGTATTTTTCCTTTACAACTTCTATAAAATCATCTCAGGTAGGTTCCACCTCAAAACCAATATCATCTGTATTGAACCTCTTCTTGTACACTTTCCATCATTTTTTAATAGGCAATTATGCTTTCAAAAGATCAAAAGTGATTTTCTCTTCATCGGTGAATTTATTTATAGAAAAATAGGAAGACAATTCATGTCACCAATTTTCTACTACATTAGCATTGATTTTTCTTTCAAATGTAGGGATATCAAAATTACCCTGAACATTGAAGGGTGTTGGGGCACTGAAAAGATGTGGAGGTGCAAATGAGGAGCCATAATTTTTCATCAAAATCTATTGAAGAATTTGGGTGAACTATTGTAGCATCTGTGCTTGCTTCTACTGGAGGGCTTCATTCATGATTTCCTTGAAAGGATCAGATGTTTTGCTATTGTCTATCATTTAAGTTCATTTGAAGTGAATAGGTGGACAGTCTACAGGATCTATTTTTTTCCACCAAAGCTTCTTATAGCTTGACGTCATGCTTGGGACCATACACTCTCAAGACAAACTGCTTTGATACCACTGATCCAAAACTCAAAACATTTAGTTGAAAGATATTTCAAGAACACAAAAATAATAATGTTATTTTTGAGAAGAGATGTTTTATTGCTCATAAATTATAGATACAAACATATGCCTATCTTTGGAAAGAGATTTATGATCTCTTTCTTGGGCTACATCTTTATTTATATCTATTTTGAAGGCATGGGGATGGTGTGTAAGGTCACAAATATCAAGGGAGATGAAGTGGTTAGACATCCATGATTTACAAAAACATAGAATTTGAAAAATTACTATTTTTAAAAACTTTCTCCTTTTAGATAACACTATTAAAATTGAAATTTTAGGCACTTATATCAGTTTTTCAAGGTTTAAAAACCATCAAACATAGTTTTGTGTCATCTCATCACATTTTTCCCATTTTCATCTTTCCAATGGTTCAAACGGAGAGTCAAACAAAGCTATGATTCAAAAATTATGGCTCCTGAAAGATCTGCCACCAATTAGGGTAGAATTGTCACCCAAATTTATCACCTGAAGTGTTGCTGGATCAACTATATGAATTGAAACACATCAAATTCTAGAAAACTAATAAACTTTTCTTATTTAATTCATGCAAAATGAAGCAATATTTATACAATATAGATGACTGAAAATAGCTAACTATCTAGCGTTATGGGAGGAATTTGATATTATTGAATACCAATATTAATAATGTAATATTTATCACTAACATTCCCCCCCTTATTACATTATTTTTACACACATCATATTCCTGATAGCTGACCCCCTTTATTTCAAACATGGTAAAAAGTTTTTACTTTCTCCGCGTAGCCTACTCACTTTCTGAGGTGGCATGCCATCTTTGTGGCTTCATGGTCTTGGTGTCACCTTGGTTTTTCCTTGTAGGGTTACCACCAATCTGAAAGTGACAAGAGTACATCTCTCTGCTTAATACCTTTGTTGGTTTCTTGGATTATCACAAACCCATATGGTTTTTTGTTGCAGGTTGACCACGAACTTGGAGGTGGTAAGAAGTTTTGATCACTTCAGTGGTTTCTCATATTTCCACAAACCTTTTTCTAAAAACCAAGCGCTACTTTAGTGATTTTATTTCCCATAATGTTCTTCATCAGGGGGTACCAAATAGAAAAATAATGCTTGAAAATAACACTTCTTAATAAAAACACACAATGTATAAAAACAAAATATGAGGACTAAGTCCCCATCACCTTTTGTAGCCTATATACGCAATTGTTGCCACTCAATCTCGCATATCATAGATATTTGCCACTGCCACTGGCGATCATCCTTCGCATAGTCGATTTGGCACAAAACATGCCACATTGAAAAAGAGAAAAACACACCACACCACACAAACTATCACTATAGCAATGATGCAACCCTGTCGTAGGCGACTCACGAGAGGACGCCAATTATCCTCTAGTCTCCAATATCAAAAGCTACTTACTCATATGATGTGTCGATGAAGTTCAACCTTTGCATACCTTTTTTGAAAACAAAATGCTTCTACATACACATTGACGCATATGACTCGAGACATAAGATTTGTCTGATAATACATCTATACAAAAGATTTTTGACTTTGAAAATATGATGACATACAATATTCAAATGATTCAATTTTGATATTTTTAGCTTTTGATAATAACTTAATAAAAATACTATTGACTTATTATTTAATAAAAATAACCTAAAGACTAATAAAATATTTTTAAACATGACTTTGAGCATAATGACTTGACAACTTTGAGTTTTTGACCAATAACAAATAACTTACTAAGCAATGACACCATAAAAGTGCATAATAAAATCTTACTACTTAAATTGATCTAAGGAACAGAGCAATATAAAACTAAACTAAAAAAGTAAATGACATGACTCAAAAATTAAATACAACTCAAACCTAAAATGACCAACGAATAATAATAAATACTAACTAGACTTGGCATGAAGAACCAAAAAATAGCTAGATGCAAAACAAAAATTGAGACCCACGATCCAATGGACACGCTTCTGACTCAATAACCAGCTAT
Organism: Torreya grandis; assembly: GCA_037957365.1. Lineage (NCBI taxonomy): Eukaryota > Viridiplantae > Streptophyta > Pinopsida > Cupressales > Taxaceae > Torreya > Torreya grandis. The sequence goes on along the minus strand of JARHVA010000021.1, from coordinate 3,111,881 downwards.
TCAAACACCACGTTTCTGCTCTTTTGTAATGAGATCACACCAGAAAAGGTTGCATAAGGATATGCGCATGGATGGAGCTGATGTTGTGAATTAAAAATTCCCTCCACAAACTCGGTATAGAATTGAATGCAAATCTTAAGAGACTACATGAAAACTGGGAATATCTAATAGAGCTGCACCGTTATTGCATGGGTGATGACTGCCATACATACATGGAGAGCAAATCGAAGCATATACATGCAACAAGTATTTCTATTTGCAAGAGATAAGGCTTAGATTGAATAGTGTACAAGTCTAGAATGATGAACAAGGTCGTGGCAGTATATAACTGATCACAAATCATGTAAGTCAAAGATAGAAGCCTACCGATGACGATGGATAGCAAATGATATGGTCTAACTCTTAGATCGACAAGTGAGGAAGATCAAAAATACACCCTTGCTCCTCAGCTGAACGAAATATTGCTTCAACAACAGATAAATTGTTATTACTCCATTCTATCTTCTGGATTCAACGCATACAGTTTGAAAATTGAACAGGATGTATGATCTCGGCTGTTTCAATCACATATTCAATGACAATAGACTCATATCTTATAATGCAAGAGCACAGACCAGCGAGGAACACAAGAAATACACTAAATTTTACGTTATATACTAACAATACTAATTAAAAATTCCTCCTTCATTATTCAGGGAAATAAATAGACTAATGTGCCCATGAAATTATTAAAAATGCAGTCTTTCCATCACAGAAATCCCCCTCCCCACTCTGATACCAAACTTTTGGCAAATTGATGAACTTTTCTTGTTTTATTCATGCAAAATGAAGCAGTATATATACAATATAGACTGAAAATAGCTAACTATTTAGTGCTATGGGAGGAATTCGGTACTATCTAATAGCAATATTAATAATTAATAATGTAATATTTATCGCTAACATCAAGGATTATGTTATTGAATTTAATAGAGCATATAGATGTTTAATAACGTTAAAAAAACTCAATAATTTACTAAAATTTTATTATATGTTTTATATAACAATTTATCTAAACTTTATTAGATTGTATATAACAAAGGTATTGTACATTATATTATATCTCTATACATTTAAGTAGCTTTATTACATTGTATATAACAAAACTATTGCACATTATATTATATCTCTATACATTTAAGTGGCCATCATGAGTTAATTGTAATTTAAAAATTAAAGGAAATAAATATCTATTATCTTTTTAAAAATTACACTTTTTAAAAATTACATAATAATAAAAATATATAAAATTAAATATTTAAAAAGTAAACAAACTATTCAATTTAATTGATCTAAAATAATATTTAGTATGGTATTAAATTTAAATTGGAATATTTTTATTCAAAAATAGATATACATTAGTGTTTAAAAATACAAATGGGAAGAGGGAAAAAGTACATGTATAACAGTGAGAGTCATAAATATTGAATTTATTTTTGGTGATGGTTTGGTTTTCTTACCATTGTTAATGTAATATTTTTTAATCCTTAATATGACAGTAGAGACTGAAAAGGGATAATTTTTATAGCTCAATGGCCATAGACTAGAGTAGAGGCATGCAATTATCATCATGTCTATTTTTTAATAAGTTTTTTATTGGAAACGCTTAGTTTGCAAAAGTGAGAATAGAAATCAAATAGGGATTTGGTGGCTAAGTGGCAGACATAGAAGTTTTATAGCTAAATAAATTTAGTTAATTACATTCATTATATTATTCCATTGGTAATAAATATGTGATGCAAAAATGGCATATATATTTTTTTTCATCACTGTTGAAGCCATTGTGCAATTTTTGTTTTTGCATAGAAAACCATTCATTTTTGCATAACACATAGATGGGAATGTAACCATTGAGAGGAAGGTTAGGGATTCTACTAAAACAAATTAATTTTATAGATAATATAATGGAAAAGAGGCACATACCCCATTTATAAATGGATCTACCTAGTAGATAAAACCAAGAGAGACCAAATAAGCCTCCACGAGGATATACGAAGATAAGAAGAAAACTAGAAATCAAAGCAACCACAAACCCAACAAGAAAGCTATAAGAGAGAAGATTAAAGAACTAAAGTCTAGAATAAACACATTTCAAATCAATGTAGGAGTGCTAGATAGAAGCACCACTAATAAACCACTCCCAAAATTAGGAATATGACAACATTTATATGCATTGGTCACTACAATACACACTCCAAACATTAGGCCAACAATTCCATTAACATCAACTTAAATAATAGGGAATTTATCATGGGGTCAAGTATTTTATTATTAATTATATGCATTATTACCAGGGACATGGTCCATCACACTAACAATATTCATTAGGAGAAGGTGAAGTTCTTCAAAGTTAGCCAAAAAATCCACTTGAGAGCTACTCTAAAAAAATGAATGAAATGGAAGATGTATTGAATGATTGAATTGAGATTTCACTGATTAGCTATTTTAATTTTAACTATGTTGATGATCAAGAGAGAGTTACCTAAGTCCATAAATAATTTCTCAAATTTTGAATAAATGGTAGTTCTCAAACCAGAGAGAAGAGCTAGAGCTTTAACCACATTGTTAAAATACCAAGGAATGGTGAAGCAAATACATGAAATCACTTATCCCAAATTATATTTGAAGATGCCTCCTCCATAACAATTACTTAGTTTACCTTTGGGCACCCCATCAAAATTTAGCTTGAGATAAATTTATGTCATATGGGTAATTTATGATTTAATTGAAGAATTTATAAACATCATTCTTAGTAACAAATAATTTTATAATTATATTATCTATTACTAAGAATGATGTTCATCAATAAGATGGTGAATAACATAAACCCTGATCACCTTGGCTCAATGGCAAATAATGCAAGCCCTAATCACCTTGGCTCAGTGATGGCATCCCTTTACATGGTGATGGAGGCATATAAGCATATGAATGAAGGTAGAGTGGTCTCATACTCTTTCCTGGATGTAACTAAAGATAATCATAAGCAAAGGGCTCTGTTATTAGATAGTGGGAAGAAGAGAGCTATCGACACTAAAATTGGAGTCATCATAGTTGAGAGTGGCTAAGGAAAGGAGGTCATTGGGCATTTTTAATTGAATGGTGGTAGCTATAGCGTAGATCAAAGGTTATTGGATTAAAATCCTAGATATGAGGTAACTAGTCAAATCCCAAGATGTACAGGACATTTGAATTTATGGAATACATTAGGTTTGGTAGATTAGCCTGAGATTTTGATAATAGAAGGATAGAAGTAGGGGAGGGTTGAACCAATGAAATTAGAGATAAGGACTCAGTCTAGACTTGGAGATTATAAAATAGGATAGGTATCAGGTGGAATATCATTTGCAAAAGCTATAGGAAGATGCAAAATCTCCCCTGTGATTCCATCTAAGGATACCCCTATTGTTCTATTTGATAAATAAGAGATTGAAGATATTACTATGAGGGAACAATGGATAACTATGTAAGGACAAATTTGTAAATTTTAAGGGTTTTGGTCGACTCTGCTAGCTTTACATGAGTGGATCTCAACTTGATGACAATCTAGGGTGGAAAGTAAAATACAGATACATCCTTATTCTAGAGGATTTTTTATTCTAATTTTTAATTATGTAGCAGATAAAGAGGTTATTCTTAATGACATGATTTGGTACTTGGATAAACACACTCTATTGGTGAAACCCTAGCATCTAGATTTTAATTCCCAAACTAAAATTTTTAATTCCAAAACAATTTGGATTAGGCTTCAAAATCTTCCTTACCAGTTTTGGGATGATTTGGTGTTTTCTGCCATTGAAAACATAATGGGTAATTTTTGGACCACTAACAAATTAATTATTGTTAAAGGACATTCCACATATGCCCATACTTTGGTTTATGAAGATTTTTCTAAAGATTTACCTTCTCAATTAGAATTGTGGATGGGGGAGAAAAAATTGATGCAATCCCTAGAATATGAAGGTATCCTTTTTAGGTGCATAAGATGCTTCAAAATAGGGCATCTTATAAATGATTTCCCTAGTTTCAAATTCAATAAGATGGTATCATGGTAAAAAAATGAAAAAAATGAACATAATATGGTTCTAGCTACAAATGATAGTGAAAGTGATAATGAGGGATCGAAATCAGATATCCCCTTGGAAGAAGAGGATTAGATTCATAAAAATAAAACTCTATGTTGTGAGTTAATGACTAAGGAGGGGGGACATTTTGTTACATGAGAAGACTAATGGAAATTTAGATATTAGATCAGATCCATCATCCTAGTCCCTATTCAAAGACAAGGCATGTTTGACTTAGTGTGAACATAGAATCAACTAGAAATTTTGGAAATTTCCATCCCCATATTACCAAACTCTGAGGAGGAAGGAGAATGGAAAATTGTTAGCAATAGAAAGAAAGGCAAAGGTAAAAAATGTTTAAAACCCATCATAATGTCTCTCATATCTAACAAATAAAATCTCATGGGAGACTCCTAGTTCCTCTCTTTATTGTTTTGTTTTTTTGTTTGTGCAGTAACTATTGTTGAAAATCTTGGCATTTGTGGCAATTCTCTTGTTGAATTTTAGTTGTTCTTTGGTTTATTTTCTTTAGTATTTTACATCGAGTGTATTGTTATATTTAGTTGGTGTGGTCTCAACTTTGTGCTTTTCTTATAGAGTAAGGGTCCCTGGCTCAAAAAAACCTACCCTATATCCTTAATAAAAAACTATTATAATTATAAATATTTAAAATGGATTTTTGAAATGGTTTTGAATCAATATGTTGGTTTATTTATATGTAAATGAAGTAATTGATACCAATATACAATTGAAAGTGTTATAATAATTAATGAATAATAGTTAATATAAAATGACATATCTTAAATACGTAGGAAAAAAATCTTATTTTAAAATAAATAATACAAAGTAAGAAAAAAATTATATTTCTCTATTTTTTTGTTATATACCAATATTAGAAAAGTTATAGTTGTTGAAAATGTTGTGGAACACATAATGCTCTCAATCGTTTCTCTTTTGATTTTTGAAGAACTACATATTTACTATATTTCATTCTTGTAAAGTGATCAACTGTAATTCTAGGGGAGATGTGTATGTCATAGATTGAGCGTACTTTTGATACAATAGAGAATGTTAGACCTTGATAATCAATGTTACCTATATCAATTCTTAATTTTTTGAGAGTCATTCCTTGTGCTTTATGTTTGGTCATACCCCATGCTATTTTAATATGCATCTGGTGATGATTACCTCAAGTAATGTGATGAATTGGCAGATGTGTAGGATTGCAATTATCCCATGGGGGACTAGAGTATTTTATGAATTCAAAAACTACATATATGGGTAGGGAAGGTGGATTCAAATCTAAATTTTAGATAATGTGAATAATTTCCCCATAGTTCCATTAAGTAATCCTAATTTCACCTATAAAATGGATGTTAACATTTTTTTTTTCATTTACATAGAAGCATGATAGGTGTGAATTAAGTTTGATTATGGTTAGGTGTATTTATTTACCTACTTTTTTTGGCTCTACATATTATGATTGGGTTATTTAATGATTTTAACATTTTTTTATTATGCATTATTACCAATATGTTAGTTGCATACAAATGTGTTAAGCTTTTTAAAATTTTCTTGTTCTTCTAGAGATATGAATGGTGTTATTCTCGATGTTTGAATATTCTACTGTTCCTCTATTGGGTTTACATTTCTTATGTTGGTTAATAAATTTTTGAATAGAAGCTACATTTTTGTGCATCCTTGTTGACAAAAGTTTATTTCTAATATTATAACTATGTCAAATGTTTGCCATAATATATGACCAAAATACTTCCTTGCATACATTGGAATGTCATTTATAGGTGGAACCTGCCCCAAGTCTCTAACAAGTATAATTGAGTAGCTACCAGAGTCCTTGTTATTTTTTTGAGGAAATGCCTTACATAATCATTTATTTCTTTTGATGAGCATTTTTGGCCCTATGAAGCTCAATTCATCTATGAGTACATATTTGATGTCTCATTTTTTATTTAAAATTTTTTAGTGCTTGTCCTTCAAGTGTTTCATTTCTTCGATAGGAATGTGGATCCTTAAATGTATTATTGATGCATTTATGTTAAATGTTGTGACTCTAGTTAGAGAGAGGAGAAGTAGGGGAGAATTGATTATTATTGGAAGTCTATTTAGGCTATGTTTGATGTTGCTTATCAAGTAAGATTTATATATACCATTTGTTCCTTGTATACTACTTTACAGTGGTGTATCTTGTGTCCTTTGGGCATTCTACTGAAGGTTATCTACTGGTTAGTTTATAGCTCATTTGGCATCAGTGTGCTTACATATCTTGTATATCTACATCTTTGATAACTTATCATTGTAAATCTATAAATTGTTGTGAAGTTATTTTTAGGATGAATACTAACTAAAAAAGATTCAAGTTGTGGTTTTTATCGAAGTCATGAATCCCAAACATGTTAATGTCATTTATCTAAGTGGTACCTGATGGGTGTGTGTAGGATAAGATTTCACATTCATGTTTATATGTACTTTTCTAAAAAATCCTTATATTAAACGTTTTAATTTAAAAAAATTAAAGTTATTTTTCAATTAATAATAAAAAACAATGAAAGTTTTAAAATAGATTATGGCAGATTAAGTATTTTATGTTTTTAGGCTTTAGCAAAGGAAAAGAGGGGACCAAAAAGAGGTGTCACCATTTGAGGAAGAAACCAGATAGAAATTTAGGGTTTGGGCATTGCCATAGAACACTAAAAAAAATGACTAAGTCAATAAAACAAAGCTATTATGATGCTCTTAGCAAGGAGATGACCAATCTATATGGTTCCTCCAATATATAGCATCATGTTAGCAATGAGAAGAAATGTTGACCAGGAGAACCAAAAAAAAATCCTTTCACTAGTCATAGAAGACCCAATTGTAGGTTGTGAGACTCCACACAGGTCTTGATATAGGTCATAGGATATAAAGAAGCATGAACCAAAAAACACCAAGCTATGGATGTGCTTTGGAAGAACTAGACAACGTAAGAGGCCAATAGATAGGCCATAGAGACACACAAATGAATTAAACATCCACTGCATGTAAGGATAAGAAGAGAGGTTTGTTAGGAGGGTGACTAGGGCCTGGTGGGATGTGAATCTATATGCAAGTCCTAGACCAAGGTGCTAGAGTAGTATGCAGGCCATGAGGTCTTCAAAAATGGGCCATATAAACCCTTGAAAAATATTTAATAGGTTTCATGGGTTCTTAGGAAATGATGAAAGTGGATAGTGAATTTACCAAGGTCCACTCACTGGTCAAACACTAGAAATCACCCCTCTTCTATTGATCAATCATCCTTTGATCAAAGTTCATGCTATTTCAGTGGCCAACGTAGTGGTGAAGAGGCAATAAAAGAGAATCAACAGCCACTACTTATTTCAGTGGTGAAAAGGTAGTATTGAGAGGATGCCTTCTAAGTGGGTGTTGGGTGAGGCAGGTTGTGCCTTGTAAAGGCTCTCATAAAGATGAAGTAAATAACAAAGATTTTCCCCTCTAATCTCTACCAAATCAACCACATCTGCAATAAATCAAATTAACCACATCTACAATAAACCCTTCAAATTGCCATCCTCAAATCAACCAAATCTATGAAATCAACCATATGTGCAAAAATCCCTCTAAACTACCAATGTAGAAGCATGTAAATTATAATAGAATAATATACAAATCCCTCTTAATAAATTCAAAAGAATACAAAAATAGAAATCAAATAGAAATTGATACTCATTACCAAAACCTAATGCTCTAATACTATGTCAGAATAGGCTAGTAAGTGATCCTCTAGTAGAATGAGCACATAAGTAATTCTATAAATTAATGATGACCTTGTATTCAAAAACATGCAAGAAGATGTGCAATAATTGCCTTATGTATTAGATGCTTTGCTTACCAATTATCTGTTTTGCACTATGTTGTTCCCAAAAATGTCACTCATTTTTGGAATAACATATGAGTTATTTTGGTCCTGCAAGACCAAATTTGTCTCTTCCCTTTTCAAAATTTGTTTTGAGCTTTCAATTTCCCCACTTTTCAAGCTCTTTCATGAAAGGGACGCACTGGTTTAATAGGTTCAAAGGCTTCTACAGGCAAGTTCAATTAAACGGATCAAGTTTCCAACACTTAGATGCCTTTCAAGGCTAGTTCAAGCACCAAACAATAGTAACGTCCCCGCAGACACAAATTTAGGTTCCTCCCAAACTTTTCTCAAGATCTAGCAGACACTGCCAAGTGTCATCTACCGAGCCCCTCTATACTTTGTTTCTAAAAGAAGCGGATGGTGCCCCTTGTCCTTGATGAAGCTCGATGAAAGCCACCACGTGTTGACATCCATGATTCCTTCCTTTTGTTTCACTATTTTTGAGTAAGGACTAAGGTGGGCCCCAAGTGAATGGCTAAAGTAAGTGGAACGCACCAAGTGTTGGTGTGCGAAGCTTCAAGTTTATTATAAGTCTCAAGGCTTCTTTCGATAAGCATCCCTCAGAGTTCGGCAAAAACCACCATGTGTCATCTTCCACATGACTCTCAAAAGACATCTGGACCATGCCACGTGTCTCCTGCAAGGCTCAACAGAAGTCAACAAGTGTCAATGTCTGTAGCTTCTCCCTTTGATCTCTATAGTGTCTCTCAAGATCTACGGAGACCGCCACATGTTTGCATCCACAATTTCTCTTAAAGCTTCACTCTACGTGTGGAAGGTGACAAGTGGCAACTATAAAACATGCCACGTGTCCCTATTTAAACGTAGTGGATGCTGCCATGTGTCCATGTTTAAAAGTAGCAAAAGCCACCACGTGTCTTTGCTTGTTTCACAGCGGATGCTACCACGTGTCACCTGTTGAGATTGGCAAAAAATTGACTAAGGCAAAGCCAAAGGACAAACAGCCCTTGCAGAGGGTAGGTAAGGAGTAGATGGATTGTTGCAAAAACCTGAAGGATCGTCTCAAGCTTGAACAAGTTCTTATGGAGGGCACAGTTCTCTTTCAAGAAAAGAACATGGTAGAATGGTTAAGGCAAGAATCCTTTAAACTTTTTGTCTAAAGGAATTCACTCAGGAAGAAAGCCTGACAAAAAATTCGTCAAGGAAATAAAAGCCTGAAATATGCCATGTGTCCCTTTCAAAGTGTAGTGAAAGTCACCACGTGTCACTAGTTAACTTCAACAGAACGTGCCACATGTCAAAGATGGAGTGATCCCAATACAAAGGTGTAGAGCCAAGGAAAGAATTCCTTCGAACAAATTATCTAATGGAATTCCTTCGAACATTTTATCTGAAGGAAATAAAGAGATGATAGACCTCCAAAGGAATTAAATCTTGAAGGTCACCCGAAAGATCCTAAAGGGTAGGTACCCTTGCAGAACACACTTGACACTCAAAAAATGAATTGTCTTTCAAAACCTTGAAGGTTAGTTTCCCCATGGGAAAGATCAAGCCTCAAAATGCCATGAAAGCTGCCAAGTGTCATCTGTCGAGACATAGTTTCTAACAAGTTTCAAAGCTACAGAATGTGCCACGTGTTACATCAAAGCTCTGTGGAGACTACCACATGTCATCTTCCATAGGACTCTCAAAAATGCTCCCAAAGTTTTTAAATGTAGCGGATGTTACCACGTGTCCCGTTCTAAGATCAACAGAGTGCGACAAGTGTCTGTGTCCACGTGGACCCAAAAGAGTCTACAATATTTCTAGAGTGTAGCAGAAGCCACCATGTGTCACTTTCTGTAGGATTCTTAAAAAGACCTCTAAAGCTCAGTGGATGCTGCCATGTGTCCTTGTCTATTTCACAAGTAGAATGTGCCACGTGCCAAAGACACAAAGTGAAGGGAATAAATAAACATAGCCCATTGGAGAAATTAAAGCCCAAAGGCCACTTGGACCATTGAATTAGTGAACCAGTGGTAGCCTCGGAGACGTCAAATTGAAGATGATGGAATACCTGTTAACATTTGAATATAGCACAAAATCTAAAAAGTAGCTAAAAAGGGGGCCTGAGAGCCCTAATTACTACAAGGTGGAGAAAATAACACAAAAGATCTGGAGTATCAACACAGTGTTTAGATCTAATCGATCTCTTGAGCCTTTAAACGTTGAGGCAGATTTCTCAAGCCCTTAAAAGACATGACATGTTCATCTCCTCAGGAATAAAGGCAAAATGAACAACTGTGCATACATCAGAGGGAACTAACAAGATCATCCAATTTTAGGAGAGGATAGTTGAGTTAAAATGGCGCACCATAGTAAAGGCAGTCACCTCGTTCCATCACACCCGCTTGACAGAACTGAAAGTGCATTCAAGGCATTGAATGTGCATCATGAGCTGTTCCATGGGACAAATGCGCCAAACCTCTCTTGACCTCTATATATTGTAATCTCTTTGATTGTTTTAAGGAGCTTCCCGGTTGTAGAAGCAAAACTATGCCCAAATTAAAAGGCATTTACTGAGACTTTGAGCTCAGATTGTTAATCATATTTCTTCATTTGAATGAGAAAGCAAGTGACCTTTTCAGACTTTGTGCTGTAAATAGCTTGTGTTATTTAGGGAATTGTTCATATGTCTGTTTCCTAGAAGCATTCTTGTTTATTTAATTTAACAAGTAGAACTAGTGGAAGTGATTAGGGTGGTGTCCTAAATACCAACTATGGGATGACTTTGTGCTCCCACAAGTACCTTCAGTGTGTTTTTATTTTCTTTTCCTATGTAAAGGACCTTGGGATGACTTTGTGCCCCCATTGTTCTTCATATCTCTCTCTTTGGCAGTTGAGGTGGAGACTTTGTGCTACATCTTATATTTTTGGTTACTTTGTACCTTGGTTACCGATTACTTGCTCCTTGAAAGAACTCCTGCTATTTCTTGCAAGAACACTTCTAAAAGAAGAGAAGTGCCTTCAGTGTTTCCCAGGATTTCTCCTCTATTTATTAGCATCATCTCTGAAAAAAGAGAGATGGATGGTTTGTCCTACCCCTGTGTCTTATTTTCTACTTATATATATAATATATAGCTCCGTATATTTAATTAGGAACCTCCCCTTGATGAGAGGAGAGATTTTTCCCCTTTTGATGTAGTAAACCTGCACATCTGGCCAACCAATCTCCCTATTGCTGTGGTGATAGGACCTATTTTGCTCACCAATTAGCTGGTTGACAAAATATTCACCAAACACACTACTCTACTCAACTCTAGTTAATTACAATAGCATGGTGAAGAGGAATATAAAGGAGTAGAGGGAGTTAACTCACTGAAGAACTTATGGTGGAACTGAGTGTAACTCACTATAAAACTCATAAGATAACTCACAGTAGTACTCAGTAGAACTCCAGATGAAACTCTAAGTGAAACTCATCCTCTCACTCACTTAACCTCTTATCACACCTAAATAAGCTAAAGCTACAAGTGTAGGAATTATGCATTTAATAAGTAAATGGAATAACTAATATTCTACACCAACATTTTCCTTTTCTCATATGTATTTTTAAACACTATTATATATCTACTTTTGAATAAAATTATTCTAATTTAAATTTAATATCATACTAAATATTATTTTACATCAATTAAATTGAATAGTTTGTTTATTTTTTAAATATTTTATTTTTTATTTTTTATTATTATGTTATTTTTTATTTTTTTATTATTTTTTAAAAGATAATGGATATTTATTTTCATTAATCTTTTAAATTAAAATTTACTCATCATGGCCACTTAAATGTGTGGACATATAATATAATGTGCAATAGCTTTGTTATATACAATGTAATCAAGTTTAGATAATTTTTTATGTCAAGCATATAATAAACTTTTAGTAAATTATTGAGTTTTTTAATTTTATTAAACATATGTATAGTCTATTAAATTGAAAAACATAATACTTGATGTGTTTCAAATCATATAGTTGCTTTATGTTTTTTATAATTATAAATTTTTAAATTTCCCAAATATTTAGTTATGTTTTTTTTAAGTTTGATTCTGTTTCAATAATTTTTATTTCATATTACCTAATAATTTATATTTATGTAAATAGTTTGATGATAATACATTTCTACCATCATCGACATTAAATATACTTTTTTAATCGAATTTAAATAATTTACTTTATTTTCATTAATCTTATAATCAAAAAAATATATAAGAAGAAATATGCCTTCACAATCCCAATGAATAAGCAAACTGAATGTTTCACTCCATGGAGAAAAAATTAAAAAAAGAACCAAAAATCATTTTGAGGTTTATAAGTTTGGGTATTATGAAGAAATTTTTTCAATATACATTGTAAAAATAATGTTGATAACTTTTGTCATAGTAAAAAATGTGTTCTATGGATATTAATTTTCCTACATTACAATCAATTGATGGACTCACTTTGATGTAGTCCGAAATGTTGGTTTTCAAATTGTCATGCAGGTTTCTAATTTATTTTATAATCCATTGATCTTTTAACCAATAACTTTTGTTTCAAGTTACAGGGTGAATAAAATCATGTTTCAACATGTTATAAATCTTTGTTCTTTGTTTCAGGGTTGAATAAAAAGTGCTTATTCTTAAAGACATATATAAGTTATAGAATGTCCTACATTCTCATAAGATCACATTTCATTTTAGTTTACGTTTTCTTTAGTATTATATCCTTATATTTATATATATTTACAACACAACAATAGTTCTTAATATTTAATGATTATCAATATATTTGAGATGTTATTTGTTCATTATTTTTTTTTAGATTCTGATTATAATATTAGATATTTTTTTAATAATTATTTGCTCATAGTTAATATTTTTCTCTTTAAAATCATTTTTTTTTTTAAACATGAGGAAAAAAAAAAAATCATATTTTATAAGAAACTAATCTTTCCAATTTGTTATAACTAACAAATCTATTATGTAAGTAGTGTAATTATAAATTTATTATAGTCCATGAAAATATTTAATATTAATTTTCTTTTTTAACATGGTTTTATTTATAGAAAAAAATGTATGAATTATAAAATATTTTATATTCTTAACTTTTTATTATTATTTTGTAATTTAGTACACCAACATTTTTTTTAATATTTAAACATTATATGTAATATATAAATTCAATTAATATTTGAATATCATTAAAATGTTATTATTTAAATTTTTAGAAACTAATTTTTATATTTTATTTTTATTTTTATTTTACGAATAATTAACATCATGTAATTTAAAAACGAAACATTGATATATAATATTTGAACACTATAAGAATATGTCATATATAGTTTAATAATTATATTACTATTTTAAAAAAAAGTATACAGATTACTGTTCATATACTCATTTCGATCCTCTTTTGAACAATAAAGAACACACTTCTTACAGCTATCGATATTTGCATTTCACATCCTTAAAATGGCTAAGTTATATAAATTCAATGTGTACCTTTTACCGAATCTAACGGTGTGATTTTTTCTCAAGTTAAATTGAATAAAATGATAGGCGCGTGAATAATAGAGGGATATATATGCCAATGCAAAAGTGAGAAGAAATTCAACATTTGGAAAGAAGGAATAATAATAATAAATCTATCTATATTTCATTTATTCAAAATCTTATTCATTTATTCAAAATCTTGAAGACAACAGTCCGTCCCAAGTTCCGAAACTTAGTAAAGGGATACAATTACAATTACAATGAGCTTGCAAGCTCATTTATTTATTAAATTAATCAGAATTTATGTATCCAGCTAATATGTATAGATAATATGTTGGTTTCAAGTGGTGGAAGTGAAATTGAAGTTGGAGCAGGTGGTCCGCCTGCCAAATAATGTGGAGCTGAATCCAAGGCGAGAAGTAGCCAGATCAAACTGCAGTAGATTATCTTCTATCTGACGACCTCCTAATACTATTGTGGTTGTTGGATCTTCCCCTCCATCAACGATTCCAAGACACAACACTTGATCGCTAACCTGCACCATGGAATTTGCTCCGAAAATTCTCCAGATTGTGTTACTGTTCTGCAACACAAGGCCGATGGTGGGTACAGCGGGGCCGATTCTGGTGGGCGACACGGTCTTCGCATCGAAGCATGCATCAAACGGCTTCACAGCCCCGAAGCGAGAGATATTTCTGGCCTCTGCTTCTTTGACAAAAGCGTCACGGATGGCAGTGTAAACGGAGGTTGCCACAGTGGTGTAAGGAGCCACGGTGCTGAGCTTGGTGCCACCCTTGCCTTGGCTGTCGATCTTTAATTTGGCCGAGTCAAGAGCGATATTCTTTTCACCGACTTGGATGGCATTCACAGTAATAAAGTATTGGTTGGGAAGCAAGGTGTTTTTGACCAGGGGAGTGTAAGTGAGGCGCTGAGAAACGTCTGTCCCTGGAAGGAACACGTACGGCCCGTTGCCGAAGAAGACGGCACCGGGCGCGCTGCCTGACGGGAGACAAAGGGCGAATTTGCGATTGAAACTGAAGGCAGCGGATAATTGAGTGGGCAGAGCCACGCGACCTCTGCTCAGTCCTGCCATACCGGCAACTCCTTGCGCAAGCCCTTCCAAAAGGAAGGCCGGAGCGCAAGAAAAGGTGAAGAGGGGTACGGTAACCTTGGGGCCTGGATTTTTGCCGTCGGTGGAAGAGAGAGCCACCACGTCTTGGCCAATATCGGCGCTTGTTGCAGTTCGTGTGACGGTGTTCTCGGGGCTGACGCCGCAGGTATTGTTATTGCAGCCGGGTTCAGGAGGCGCATAGCATTCGCCACACCCGATGGATCCCGCTGCTGAGCAAACCGCGGAGCCGCAACGAGGGGGCCGGAAAGTGGAGGAGCTGTAGGATCCGTCTCGGCATTGCACCCACAGGAAGTCTCCCGTGATGTCTAATACAACACGTTCATTCTGCAGCGGAGTCTTCTGCTCAAGTTGAGTAACGTACTGAAGAGTTGCAGAGTCCCGAGTGACTTGCGCAACCAGAGCACTTGGCCGGGTTGTTGCCGCTTCCGAGATTAATGAAGCAGAGATCAAAACGAAAAGAAACAGAATTGAACGAGGCGACATGATTGCTGGTAATGATAGACAGACGGCAAGTGCGAATGGTATAAATAGGATATGGAAGGGTATTCTAGAATGCTACCGCTTACTGCCGTCGAATTTGACTTAGAATTTTTTGATAGGAAGCCAACTTGATAAGCTCAGACGCCTTTGTTTATTAAATTACATGTTCCGTCTCCGCGCGAACAAAGACCAGCTACAATCTTTGTCTTATTCCTATTGTGTATTAAATATATATTTTGACTTATTTTTCAGATGAGATCCATCAGGAAAAAAACAAAGGTATACAATCATAAATATTTTTTCCAAAAATAATTATATACAAATTTATTGATCCATGCTTTGAATCACCTCTCATAATAATTATATAAAAGCAACCCATAAGGTCTATGGTAGCAAGCTACCAACTTTAGCCTTTACCTTTTAAAAAAATTAATGTAGTTCTATGAATGGATAAATATTATATAAGGACAAATAGGACACTAGTCTCAATGAACAGATGGACAAAGATATTTTTTTATCTCGTTTGTATTTTACACATCATATCAGACATTAAATTAATAAGGATAAATATTACATCTGATCTCAAGTAATATGGTAGCAAATATTATATTTTTTTTAATCTTCTTAGTTATATTTTTTAACATTATTATATAACATAATATAATGCAAATATTAAATTAATAAAGATAAATATTACATTTGATCTCAGCTAATATGATAGCAAATAGATATACTTTTTATCTTCTTACTTATATTTTTTAACATTATTATATCACATAACATAATGATATTGAATCTAAATAAGGACCTTGGATAAATAATGGAATGATATTCATGGTTAGTTAAAAGATTTGGATTGTTTAGAGAAGAATTATTTAACATCGTTTCATTACCCAACTAAATTCATAAATAGGTACTTTCTACTCTTCCAAAAAAATAGAATGAGATAGAATTGGATTTATGTGATTAATTTTCTTGAACATGGATATATATGTTGCAGCTTATTTTAATGAAAGTTTGGAATAATTATGCATTATGAATTATCAGATTTAAATAATTTAGATTAATAAGTTGAATTGCTAACTAGCCTTGCTATTTCTACTATCTAATTATTACAACAATGATAATTTGATATTTGACCTTATATTACTCCCATGTGTGTAACGGATTTTCCATCCTCTCAAAGAGATATTTAAGATTAACTCAATATGAAATATTTAAATGAATGACTTTGGCTCTAATCATTGCAATGTTATTACAGGCCACTGATTATTAAATAGATTATCTTTTCATGTCCACTAAACAATATAAAATCATATTGAAGAATGATTTAATCTCTAAACACATTAGTATCTATTTCATATTGCACTTAAATTGATATTTTACTCAAAATTCAAGTCAATAGCTATCCATTACTTATCATGAGTAAATATGTGATTTTATACTAAACAATTATAAGAGACCTTGTGAATATATTATAAATAATAAGGAGATGGACTTTCAAATATTTAGTAATCTAAGAATTACCTCAAAGTTTAAAGTATGATCTTAAAAGATAATGTCAAATATGATTTGGGTATAATAAGTTGTCGTTATCATGAACATTCATCTTGTAATTTATGTAGTGTTTAATTCATCTTAAATATCTATGAAATTAGAAATTAATTATGTCCATTAATGGGTTCAATCATTATTAATATGTTTATGAGTTACTTTAATTAACGACATGGATTAACTCGGCTTGAAAATATTTAATTTTTGAACCTTGCACCTTAGAAAAATGTGGTGAACCTTGCACCTTATCAAAATGTGGTGTCCATTCAATACCCACTATTTATTGTATTTGCATAGAAGGAAAAATTGGATTTCAAAGATTTGAAGCTCCAAACATATGCTAATGTAACATTCTTGTCTTATAACATGAATATATGACATGTTCTTCTAAGTTATCGATTCTATATAAACTAAAATTTGATAATTACTTTATTAAATTATGTAGCAAATCATTTCTTATAGAACAAGGAATAATCATGTATTATATTCTTGTTAAAAATTATGAATAGTTTTAAAGCATTTTTTAAATTATTGTATAAACATTGAGATTTCTTTGTTTGATGTATATAATTTTTAGTTATTTGATATTTTATAAATATAGTAGATATACTAATTGTAACGCTTCACCTAAATTTACCCTGGTTTAGGTATATGGTTAAGTATCAATTGGGGTTGGGCTAGTTGTTATGTCATTATTCATGATTGTTGTCACACTTTATTTTATATATCCTTTCATAATAATTTATTGCATCACAGAAAAAGAGATAAATATTATTTTTATAATAATAATAATTGATTAATGCTTTTTTATTTCTATCTCTTCATACTACAGAGGTACCATAATGAGTTTAGTGTATGTGCAGGAGGCATGTGTTTCTAAATGGATATTGAATTTATATACCAACTATGAGACGAGTTGGTTGGGCTTGCATTTAGTCCATTGGATTGTCTTTTAAGTCGACATGCCAAAAGCAGGAGCTTCAACAAAGGATAGTTGCAATAAGCATAGATACCAATAATAACTTGGCAATTAGGTTCATATTATATTCATCCAAATGTATGACACATCAGATACTTTAGTCCTTATGACCTTATGCCTATATAGCATAAACACAAAGGGACATTGTGGTGTATGAGGACCCATTTTACATGTGAAAATGAGAAATAATTAAAATAATAAGATAAAACGCTGAAAATAAATCACAACCAACAAAGTGAAATGTAGCTATAATGTGTAAATTAAGCCTCATAGGCACCCTAGTGGTGTCCACATCAAAATATTGTAGAAAAAATAATTAGGCCCCAATCAAAGCCACGATGGTCGGTAAAGATTAACATACAAGTGGGTTACTAATATCCTAAATAAGGTGGTAGCCAATATTAATAGAACAAAAACCAAGACAAAAAAATGTCACAAACTAGATCTAGAGGAATCATGATAGCTAGTAGAGAATGGACTGTAAGAAGAAACACAAATCCTCAACAACAAAAGTAAACATAGAGAAGATATAAAATGTCTAAAAGAAGATGCAAGTGTAGAAAAATTATTGAAGAGAATGGAGACTCCAACAATAAATGTCATCTTACCCTAAAGCCTACCAAAAAAAGTAAATGTGAGAAAAGGAAAACATGACTACAAGAAATGTTACAATCAACAAACAACATGGAACATAATCTCAAAATTAATGTGACTAGACCAAATTAGATCGAGCAATAAATGATAATAAGGACTCTCTGATGAAGGAAATAATAAATATGTAAAAGGTAGTCCTTCAAAGAAGGAGGCAAATCTCAAGATAGACAACTAGTTTGAAGAAAGGATCAAATAACATATTGTAATGTTAGATACCATATCAAGTTTTCTTAGAAAAAAATCACATTAATTAATGGGTGATGAACCTCTATTATAAGGCCTTGTAATGGCATGTGAGATTACAACATATAAATTCTCAACCAAATAGAGCTACCTTGGTGTAATGAATACTCAATTATGTGAGAAAAGAAAGTTCACCTTGATATATTTAGTTAAAGGAAATGTTTGGAAACATTATTGAATTCATTGGACCTTAACTAGATCAATTATGTACATTGTTTAGTTAACGAAAAGCTTTGGATCATTTTTGAAAGCTTTGTTGCTCAAACAAATTTAGATAATGCAATGGAGAATGTTACAACTATAGAGGATATAACAACATGATTGATTCCTCATATTCACCCTATAAACTAGATACAAACATCATGTTGGTGATCAGGTTGTTCATGGAACCAAATCATCTCATAAATAATATCATTATGTGAACTTTATGAAACGTGTTGGTCAAGTAGACAATTTATGATAAACATGTGAATGTGTTCTAACTCTACTTTACTTGTGCAAATCCATGCTTAAGGAGAAGTAAAATTTCGTAATGAGAAATGAATGCTATGAACATATTTATTTGTATTGCAATTAAACATGCTAATTTTTTTGGGGGGAAATTAGGTTTATTCACTATGTAGGTTATTGAATAAATCTACACTACCTACATATCTGGAGATATCACTTTTTCCAATTCATCTAATAGCATAATACAATGATATTAAATCTAAATCTTAACCTTGGACAAATCATGGCACGATATTCATGGTTACTTACAAGATTTAGATTGTTCAAAGAGGAATTATTTAGCTTCATCTCATTATGTAACTAAAGGCATAAATAAGTTCTTTCTACACTTCCAAAGACTAGAATGAGCTATATTTAGATCTATGTGATTTATTTCCTTAGAAATGCATTCTTACATTACAATTTATTATTTGAAAGTTTAGAATAGTTGTGCATTTTGAATCATCACATTTAAATAGTTTACATTAATAATTTGAATTTCTAACCAACCCTATTTTTTCTACTCTCTAAGTATATAAAAAAAAGATAATTTGATATTTCACCTTATACCAGCCTCCTATGTGTAATGGGATTTCCATCATGTTGAAGAATGATTTCATCTCTAAGCTCATTCTTATCTATTTTATGTTACAATTAAATGGACATTTTATGAGAAATGGAAGCCAATAGCTATACATTCATGAGGAAATATGTGTTTTTAATGAACAATTGTAAGATACATTATGAATAATAAGGATATGGACTTTAAAATATTTAATAATCTAAGAATTGCCTCAAAACTGAAAGGATGATTTTAAAAGAGAAAGTTAAATATGATTTGGGTATAATAGGTTTTGATTAGCAAGAACATGACAATTCATATTATAATTGACATAGTGTGTTTAATTTATCTTGAGAGTCTATGAAATAAATAAGTAACTATGTCCATCAAAGGATTCAATCATTATTAATGTACTTAGGTGTCACGTGAAATAATGGCATGAATTAAATTGGATTGAAAATATTTAATTTAAATGTGATTAAAACTTCAATTAAGAAATACTAAAATTCTTTTATTAATTGGATCACAAAAATAAAAAATATGAATAATGTTTAATAGACTTACTTCTCATCCCTCGGATCCATTTAATTTGAGTTTTAAATTTTTATAATCAATAAACCCTAAAATAAATCTATATCTTAAATAAAAAGATAGGGAAACTTCCTAGCTTCCATTTGGTTGCATTCACAACAAGGAGGTGGAGGGCTAGCTCTGTAAATTTTCTTCCCTCCATATTATTCATAAAATCTTATTATTTCTTATTTTTATTTATTTATTCGCTAAGAAATAGATGAAGGTTTTTTTGTGGCATTTTTTCAGTGTTTCGCCATAGATTTAAAGTGAACTCTATCATTTTTACCTATTATATTCTGTCCTAAATGACAGGATATATTATGACGCTATATAAAATATTGTCTCAAAATCTTTGGATAATCATCTCCAAATCCTCCTTCCTATTACTATTTTAGAATAATAAGGTGGTTTTTATCCATAATAGACAAGTCTTAGATGGACTTGTTATTTTGCACAATTTAATTTGCTCAAATAAATTAAAAAAGGAATTAATAATGATCATAAAACTTGATATAATCAAAGTGTATGACAGGGTTAATTTAGGTTTTTCCTTTAAAAATCCTTAGTGATTTTGATTTATTAGAGGCTTGGTGTGATTGGATCAATAATTGAATTTATACTCCTATGTTTTATGTTATTTTAAATGAAACCTAACTAGATTTCTCAATGTTTTAAGAGGTCTCCGATAAGGATATACTATTTCTCCCTACCTCTTCATCATCATGGTATAGGCTTTGGGTAGAGCCTTATCAAATAAAAAAATCTCTAAATCTCATCTATGGCTTCAATATGACTAAAAATATAAACCTTTCTCATGGTCAGACTATACAAGATACAATTATGGAAAACTCTGCATGCATTCAAGAAGATAGAATGCTGAAGAAACATTTATATTGTATCAATTTGATTCATCTCCAGAGATTAAAAATTTTAACTCTAACATTATCTCCCTCCATAATTAACCCCAAAGATAAAATAAGATAAAACAAATTCTTGGATTTTATTTAGGGTATCTTCGTAGCAAATACTTGGGGATCACTCTCTTTGATGGGTCATTGATTTTTTTTTGGGATAATATGACCAATAATTTTATAGAATAAACTAGATTTTTATAAATGAAAAATGGCTATTTTTTAAGATGACATTGATCCAAGCAACATTTCAAGTGATAATTCAGGTGACAGTCTACCCCAATTGATGGCAGAACTTCCAGGAGCTATAACTTTTGCAACGTAGCTCCAATCGACTCACCGTTTGAACCATTGGAAAGATAAGAATGAGGAGAATGTGGTGAGATGGCATGGATATCTACTCAATGGATTTTGACCTCAAAAAACCCAATGGAAGTGCCCTAAATTTTAATTTTAGTAGTGTAGTCTAAAAATAGTAAGTTTTTAAAAATAGTAATTCCTCGAATTCTGTATTATTTTAAATCATGAAAGTCAAACCACTTGATCTCCATAAATATTGGTGACCTTCCACATCCTCTTCCTACCTTAAAAATGTGTATAAATGAAGAGGTATCCCAAAAGGGAAATCAGACATCTCTTCTGAGAGATAAGCATATGTTTGGATTTGCAAATTTTGATGAATAAAATATCTCTTCTCAAAGATAGCATTATTTTTATTGTGTTTTTCTTGTGTCTTGAATTTTATTTCAACCAAATATTTTGAGTTTTGGATCAGTGGTATCAAAGTGGTTTGTCTTTAGAGTGTATGATCCCAAGGATGAGGTCAGATTACAAGAAGCTTGGGTGGAAAATAGAACCAGTAGACTATCCACCTATTCACTCCAAACAACCTCAAATGGTGGACAACACTGAGACATTTGATCCTTTCAAGGAAATGGTGAATGAAGCCCTCTAATATAAGTAAGCACATATACTATAACAATTTGCCTAAATTATCTAGCAAATCTCCATGGAAAATTATGGCTCCTCATCTACATCGCCACGTCATTCTAGTGCCCCAACACCCTTCAAGCTTTAGATGAATTTTGATATCCCTACATTTGAAGCCAAAATTAAACTTGATGTAGTAAAAAATTGGTTGGATCAATTGTCTTCATATTTTTTGGTAAAAAAATTCACCAATAAAGAGAAGATCACTTTTGCTCTTTTGAAAGCATAATTGCCTATAAAAAATTGGTGGGGAGTGTACAAGAAGAGATTTAGTACATATGATATTGACCTTGAGGCAGAACCTACCTAGGATGATTTCATAGAAGCTGTAAAGCAAGAATACTACCCCATTAGAGCATATGATGATTTGTAATAGAGTGGCAACAACTTCACCAAGGTAAGGAATAATCTGTTCAAGATTACACTGACATTTTTCATTCTCTATTTGCAAGATTTGGCATCCAAAAAACTGAGAAACATAAGGTTCTCAAATATCATGGTGGATTACAATGGTATATATGGGGGGAGATGGAACTCTTCAATTTGGAAACCCTCGATGAGGCATATAATTTGATGGTGAAGATTGAATAGAAGCATGGAAGAATGAATATGAAGAGTCAGCCTTCAAAATGGAAAAGTGACAAAGGAGGTCAAACATGGGGCCAAAATTAGAAGAAAAAGGAAGGGAAGACTGAGAAATGGTGTGACTACCACAAATCTAAAATGCACTCCAAAGAAGAATGTCGAGCCATCAAGTCCCTCATTTTTGAGTCAGAATCATCAACATTTACTACTCTGCGTGATACACAACCTACAATCGAAGAGGATGAAGAAGAGATTGTAGATTCTGAGCCCGATTCCATCATTACTTCATCACAGACCCATGAGGAGAGCCCAAATGATAAGGAAAGGTTGTTTCACTCTAAGTTATGGGTGAAAGGTAAGCCTTTGCATTTCATTCTTGATAGTGAGAGTCAAAATAATTTAATCTCTACTAATGTCGTGAAAATCCTAAATTTGTCCATGAAGCCTCACCCAAAGCCATACATTATTAGATGGTTGAGTCTAGAGAGAAACCTTCGTGTCACCCACCAATGTCTTCTCTCATATGCAATAAAACCTTTCCAAGATGAGGTTTTATGTGATGTGGTCAATCTGGATGTTTGTGATGTACTTTTTGGTTAGCCATTCATATATGATCGACATGGAACCTATGAATCAAGAACTCAAAGGATCACCCTCACTCTTGAAACATGATGCTACAAGGTACTAGAGGTACCACCTTCTACATCTGTCTCCCTGATTAGTGCTGAAAAATTCATTCTCATGGTGGTCAAGCCTTAGAATCCAAAAAGGTCAATGTTGCAGCCCTGAATACACAAAAAACACAACATAAGCAAATAGATAACAAGCTAAATAATTTCATAGCCTTCCATCTACAGACTAATGTTTAGACATAGATGTTGAACAATTAGGTCCTACACATCTCCACAAAGCATAGTCCATTCCAAGTATGCATCAGAAACCAAATCAAAACACAACTGCCACACTTGATGAAAAATATTGATGAAATGGGGACCATTGCTTCTCAAGGAGGGAGGAATGATCTGAGAAACTTCCAGGAGCCATAACTTTTGCACTGTAGCTCCAATCGACTCACCATTTGAACCATTGAAAAGCTAAGAATGAAGATAATGTGGTGACATGTCATTGAGATATGATCAATAGATTTTTACCCATAAAAATTCAATGTAAGTTCCCTAATTTTCAATTTTAGTAGTGTAGTCTAAAAATAGTAACTTTCTAAAAATAGTAATTCTTTGAATTTTGTATTATTTTAAATCATGAAAGTTAAACCACTTGATCTCCCTTGAGATTGGTGACCTTCCACATCCTCCTCCTACCTTCAAAATGTGTATAAATTAAGAGGTAACCTGAAATGGAAATCAAACATCTCTTCTTAGAGATAAGCATATGTTTGGATTTTTAAATTTTGATGAATAAAACATCTCTTCTAAGAGATAGAATTATTGTTATTTTTTTTTCTTGTTTCCTGAATTATCTTTCAACCAAAGCTTCTGAGTTTTGGATCAAACATTTAGGTAGATAATGATGAGTGAGTTAAGGAAGGTCCTAAATATATAATCCATCAAGTGCATGTAGCTTTCTAATACATTAGTTAGGATGAAAGGCATTAACAACCATTTGTACAATCCTTCCCATGTATTAATAGCTATCTTCCATGTATTAATAGATGGAATGGAATCCTGATGGTAACCTAGCTTAAAGTTGATCTTGGTGTAGTATTGTGCACCTTAGAACTAGTTTAGAAAGCTTTCAATGCATGGTAATGGATACCGATTCTTCACCATGATGTTTTTCAGTGCACGATAGTATATGAAAAGATACTAGGACCTATCCTTATTGGGTACAAGGACTATATAACCAATTCAATTATAATATCTAGGCCTAATCATTCCCTAATTGAGTATCTCGTATATTTGAACTTATATTTCATCTTTCTCTTAAATTAATATGTGATACAAAGGATTATTTGGAAGATGGGATCCAAAAACCATATATATGTGGTTGTTTATTGTGAAGTATGTGGAAGGCCCTCATGATATGTGAATAATTCATCATGCTTCTTTAATACCTTGTCGAGTTATTGATGTTGTGACATTGATTATATAGTGTCGGATATTTTTTATATGCACATGTGTTGGGATGAATAATGAGCAACACAAAATTCTACACTTAATAGACAAGTTTGTAAAATTGCTTAATAGAAATATCAAAAATAAATTAAGAAAAAATGGGGAAAAAATTGAAATGCCTTTTTTTAAAAATCTAATTCGAGTCATATATCTTTGAAATAATATCAATATGACAAAATTTTCCGCTATAAATCTCATTTTCACACAATAGGCTAACCTTCATGTCTTTTGACAAAAACCTTAATTATGATAGGGAAGAATATGCCACTAGCCATATCTATAAAAACAACACATTCTAGGTATAATTATAGATTCACTCGATACAATCCAAAATTTGTACTTATTAACATTAGTCCTCATCTCAAAATTTTATAGATAATGTTAGTAAAATCATAATACTATTTAAATAATTAATTGATCTTCTAATAAAATTAGCTACCTAAAATTATATATAAATATACATTGACTAAACCTCAATATATTGACTTATTTACCCAATAATAATCAAATAACACTTTTTAAATAATAATATTACCACATTGAAAAAATTATCATTTTTATTTTACTTTGAAATACCACACAAAGAATAAATGGATCAATTAAAGATGGGAGTACCTAAGGATAAGTGATTAAAATTCACACTCCCACTTTAAATAATTCAATATATTAATTAAAATGAGAAAGGACCTCAAGGAATATTATTTCCTGGACTTTAGATTATTCATTCATAACCATTGATTTGTTAACTAAATACAATGACAAATTCAACCATGCAAAACAAGTTTGTTAACTAGATACTTCAATGATTCTTGGTATGTGAAGAAAATAGAAGGGGCGGACAATAGATATTATTGAAACCTTTGAAGAGCATAGACCATATAGAGTGCCTCATGCTATGTGGTGGTATAGTTCGTTTTGGTAGGAGTAAGCTTTCTACATGGTGGTATTTTTCAAGAGCCCTCCTTATGCATCTTATGTAAAGATATTTTTAAAACCCAAAACAAAACCTTCAATTATTAAATCTTTTGCTTAGATAAATTTGTCTTGGTTTTGTAAGAAAATTCGTAGACCTTGGATAGCAACTAGCTCTATTCAAGAACTTTTGATTAACTAGATAGAATAAAGATGGAAACAATTTAGAAGTATGTGGGTAATGGCCCCGTCTGAGATTATATGAATCTTATGGAAAGAAAGAAAAGATAGAGTCTTTAGGAACATATCTCTTTTTGAATATTCACTCATGTTTAAATTTGATACCTTTCTTGAAGAGATATTTAATAATAAAATGATACATTTTAAAAATAAAATCTCTAGACAAAATTATCATAACATCTTAAAATGAAAGCTACTGAAAAATAAATTCATCCTCCCTCCCTAAATTATCAAAAGATTATTGAATATTAAAAATTAAATTCATCATATATATTGCTATATGTTTCTATAACATTAAATATTTTATAACTATTTTAAAACAATTAAAATTTTACTTCCGTAGGAGTGTCAACAACCATTTTTCGCAAGTCGAATAATAGTTTAATATTGTTGGAAGTTCGTAGTGAAAATAAGGAAATAAAAAACTTAATAATTAAAGAAATAATTAATAATTAAGGAAATAAAATTAGCGTAGTTTCATTTTGGAACATCTCTGGGATAGAATTTGGTACGCAAGCCCATACGGTATTAATAATTAAGGAAATAAAAATAGCTTGGCTGACTGATTTGATGGATGACCACCTCAGTGAAAAGATTATCCCTTGGAGCGAAAAAAAAAAAAAGGAACAAAGACGAAGTATCCCTTGCCGGCGAGAAAGCGTAGTTTCATTTTGGAATACCTCCAGGACAGAATTCGGTACCCAAACCCGTACGGTATTAATAATTAAGGTATGGTTTAGAAAACCCCTCGTCAGGTTCAGAAAAAGTTTATGAGCGTTGCACTCGAGGCATTTTGATTGATTGATTGTATCTACCAACTCGAATAAGATAAAGATGTGGATGGTCTTTGTTTTCGCAGAGACGGAACAAGTAATTTAAAAAACAAAGGCGTCTGTGCACGGATCAAGTTCGCGTCTAAGTCAAATTCGACGGCAATACGATTATTTAGTACACGCGTCTATTATTGACGTGGCTATTATTTTGTTCTATCATTGTTGCGACGTTTGATGGGATACAGAAACTAGCTGAAGATACACTGGTAAAATGTATGCATTTAATTTATATAACTTATCAATTCAAAGGAGGAGGTGTAATGGAAACATAGAGAAGTACAAGACGTATAAAGAGTGTACTTTTAATGGTTTAAAAGAGAAATGAAACGAATATATAAACAATAATTTGTACATATTTAAAATATTGATATAATTATTTTTTATAAAATATAATTAAAAAATTGTAAATGATATATTTACATAGTGTTTAAATATTGTATATTAATGTTTTTTTTTTAAATTACATGGTGTTAATTATTTGAAAAAAGATTAAAAAATATAAAAACCAAATTTCTAAAAATTTATATAATATTATAATGATGATATATTTTAATGTTGTTAAATAATAAAAATTGTTAATGTACTAAATCACATGATAAAAATGAAACATAAAGAATATAAAATATTATATATACATAGTATTTTATATAAAAATATTTTTTTAAGCATGCAAAAGAATAAATAAATAAATAAATAAAACCATGTTAAATAAAATATTTCAATATTAAATATTTTTAAGAAGTATAATAAATTTAAACTTACATTATTTCCATGCTAAGCTTGTTAACTGTATCGATAAGTAATATTTGGTGAATAAAAGGGCTTGCAACAAGTGAGAAAGGTTAGTTTCTTCTAAAATGTGTTATAAAAAAAAAAATCATATTTATTCTGTTTTTTGAAATTGTTCTAAAGAAGAAAAATATTAATTATGGGCAGGAATTTATAAAAAGGTATCTAACATGGTAATTAGAATTTACAAAAAGCAATTAACAAGTAGAATCTAAGATGTATTAATGGTGTTCAAATATTGAGAACCGTTGTTATTTTCTAAATTACATGATAAAGATAAGGATATAATCTCAAATGAAACATAAACTAAAATGGAATGAGATATTGTGAGACTGTAAGACATTCTATAATTTATATATAACTTCAAAAACTAGTGTTTATCATTCAAGTGTGAAGTAAATAATAAAATTTTATAACACGTTGAAATGTGATTTTATTCATCCTCTAACTTGAAATAAAAATTAATCAATGAGACCAAGTGTACCTCAACAACCCCTATGTTGAAACGTTGTATTCATACTAATACCCCAAAGAAAGATCAAGAAAAGGAAAAATATGCATTTTTCAACGTATTCATTGAGACCAAGTGCAGTATTTATCCTTATATGTATAATATCTAATATGTGATTTATAGAATCACATGAAATTAATTTAATTTTCTTCAGGGTGAAACCTAATGTTGGTTTCTTGATATAATAGAGATTAGGTGTTGATTTTATGTGCTAACCCAATTATAAATTTACATACATTAAATTAATCACAACTCTAAAACTAACTCTTATAACATTTTATACTTAAAATTATTAACATAAAAAATACTAACTCTTATAACATTTTATACTTAAAATTATTAACATAAAGAATACTAGGTAAATTTTAGGAGGATCGTATCTGATGAAAGGACATGTTTTCAATGGTTAGTTTAATTTTTAAAAATTACAACAAATATATATTTGAGTTTTTAATAGTGAGAGTCATAAATATTGAAACTAGAATATGATTTATTTTTCATGTTGTTATTGGTGTAATATTTTTGGATCATTAAAATGTAAATAGAGATTGAAAATGTGTGTTTTTAATAGCTCAACATACATAGACTAGAGTATGGGCATGTAATTATTGTTGTGCCAAAAATTTTAATAAGATTTTTGGTGAAAAGGCTTGGTTTGCAAAAAATAAAATGTAAATTGAATGGGGGTTTGATTTGTATGTAACAAACATGGAATTTTTATGGCTAAATAAATTTAATTAAATACATTCATTGTATTTTTTCAATGGAAGTAAAGATGTTGTTCAAAAATGGGATATATTACTTTTTTCATCCATGCTAATGCCATCTATTTTTTTTTCATAGAGAAACATTTGTTTTATGTATAACATAGAGATTTGGAATGTAACCATTGTGAGGAAGATTAGGGATTCTATTAAAACCCATTATTTTTTAATAGATAATAATAATTTAAAAGAGGCACTAACACCACGATACAAAAGGATTTTCCTAGTATATCAAATCAAGAGAAATACAATATTCCTCCATGAGAGCATATAGAGATAGACAAAAATCTATAAATTGAAGCAACCATAAACCTAACAAGCTAGTTACAAGAGAGAAGACCAAAGAATTGATGTCCATAAGAAACACATCCCAGATCAGTCTATGAGTGATAGAGGAAAGCACCACCAAAGAACCACTCCTAGGAATCAGAAAGATGAAAACACGAAATCTTTGCTCACCAGCGACCATAAAGTATTTTTATCACTGAGACTACACCACATGCTCCAAATGTTAGACAACTAACTCCCTCAATGTCAAATTAAAGATTTGGAAAGTTGTCATGGGGTCAAGCCTTTTATAATTATTTATCTGCATTATTCCCAAAGATGGGGGCATCACAATGCCAATCTTCATTAGGAGGAAGGTGAAGACCTTCGAAGTTAGCCAATAAATCCACTAGCAAGCTAGTCTCACAACAGTTGTGGGAGCAATAAATGTCATGAAAAAAGGAATGAAAGGGAGGATATCTTTATTGATTGAATTGAGATGTCACTAATTAGATTTTTTCATTTTATCAACTTTGATAATCAAGAGAGATTCACCTAAGTCAAGGAAAATTTCAAAAAAAATTAAACAATGGTGGTTCTCAAACCTCATGGAAGAGTTAGATCTTCAATTTAATTATTATAAAACTATGGGATGTTGAAGGTAACACATGGAAGCACTTATACCATATTATATTTTAAGATACCTCCTTTACCAAAAATACTTAGGTTACCTTTGGACACCTCATTAAAATTTAGCTAGATAAAAAATTTATTGTGAGGGTTCAAAGAGGCCAATAACCTTTTGTTAATTTGGGGAGGGAGGATGAATTTTTTATTCAATAAATTCCATTTTAAAAATAATATGATGATATTACCAGTGATTTTATTTTTATGAGGTGGCATTTAACCCTAAATACCTCTTGAAGGAGTGCCTAAATTTTAAGTGTGATAAAATTTGTAGAGAGGGATAGGTTCTTAAAACTCAATTTTTTATTTTGTTCCATAAAATCCATATGATCAAGACAGGTTCATTTACCAAATATTTGTAAATGGATTCCATCCTTACATCTAGATTATCAAAAGGCCCTGAATAAAACCAACTACTACCAAAGGTCAACAAATTTTCTCAAGAACTAAGATTAAATTATCTACGCAAAGGAGTAATGAATGAGGGTGTGGTTTGGGATTTTAGAATTATATTACAAAATATGTACTAGGATGGTCATTTAAAAATAATCCTTCATAGTTTGTCCTAGAAACAATATTTCTTTTCAGGATAAACCAAAAATTCACATTAGTTTAGGAAGATCCCAAGGGATCCAAAAAATTTCAACATGCCATAAAGTTGTATGCATATCAAATATCAACATATTATATCCTTGTTTCATGAAAATAATACTAGAAAGATATCCATAAAATGTTAAACCATCAATCTCCATTAAGCTACTAACATGGTGAGAGTTTATGAAGAATTAGATATAAATTAGAAGATCAAAGGATTGGTTGGAAACAAAAAATATTGGATTTTTCCAACATATTTGATGGCCCAATATACTTTGGACTTTAACCCAATAATAGAAAATTATTGGTCCTGAATATTTTTGAAAAATACTTTTCTAAAATCTTGAAGGAAGGATAATTATAGAGAGGTCCCACACTAGCCCAAACATCCATCTTGAAGTTAACATAATTAACATTTTTAATATCCTAATAGAGGGAATTGGAGATAAGGTCTCTACATTTCCCAAGGAAGTTACAAATGTGAGACACATCAACCCAAAGATATGTAACAAAAATATGGGCTAGGTCACATATATTATCAAGATACTTTCTATGAAGCAAGATTCTCAAAATGTAATCTTTGGGATTGAAACATTTAATTTATTTATTCATTGTAATTGTGAAGGCATGTTTTATATTTTATATTTTTTTGACTATAAGGTTTTGATGATAAGGTAAATTATTTAAATTAAATTAAATAAATAAAGTACAATTAATGTTGATGATATTTAAAATGTATTATCGTCAAACTATTTACTATCAAAAAAAGCCAGTAGGTGATCTTCTAGTAGAGTGAGAACACAAGTATTCTACAACAATGATGACCTTGTCTATATTTAAAAACATGCAAGAAGTTGTGAAATAATTACCTTCTATATTAAATGTCTTTCTTACCAATTATCTTCTTCGTACTACTTAATTACAATAACATGGTGAAGAGGAGCATCCTACACCTAAGTAAGCTAAATTTAAAAGTGTAAGCTAAAGCTAAGTGAAGAGGAATATCTCACCCACTTAACATCTTGTCACACCTAATTAGGATAAAGTTACAAGTGTAGGAATTATCCATTTAATAACTAAATGGAATAATGAATATACTACACCAACACCCCCCTCAAGCATAGCTTAGGTGGGTAGAAAATAAAATATTAGTCCTGACAACAAGGCCTAATGAGGAACCCATGTACAATTCAACTTTCAATAAGTGGAGTAAAAAGAGAAAACCTAGTGGGAAAAAATACCCCACCCTGCAAAAGAAAGATAAAGAAAAGAAGTTAGGACTAGAAAGCCCACACTTACACCCCCCCCCCCCCTTAAGCATAGCTTAGGTGGGATATTTAATTGGGTCCCAAAATGAGGCCTAATGAGGTACCTAAATACATAACGATGATGCCAGTATCCTATAAATATGAGGGATGTGTTTCTCCATAAAGAAAAGGAAATATATGCATATAATATTGCATAAAGAATGTTGTAGTGGTTCCTTTCATAACAAATGTTGTCTCTCACAAGCTATAAAATTATTGAATTCCCACTCAAGTGAAATGTGTGTAGGAATAAAGATGTATATCTCTAAAAAATGCTTAAATCTCTTCCTATTAATGCTCGAATGTGCCAAAGTCTGATCTGGTATCACAAGACTAACTATAGAAGATAGAAATGAAAAAGCATAGAATGAAGGAGAGAGAATAATTAGAGAAGAAGATCGACATAGAACATTCACTAAAGGAATGTATATATACATAGTGGATCATGACTCATCAACTAAAAAAAGAATGTCCCCAAGAAGAGATGAGTCATTGATGTTCACAATAGGTGTGCTCATACTGAAATTATTAAAGTCATAAAAAATACAAGTATGTGAAGGATCTAAAAGAACAACAATAAGCACAGGAAAAAAAGTATAATCTACAATAGGATAACTAAGGTCTAGTAGAATCTCATCCTATAGTGGGGGTTTGACACAAGGAATAACACTATCTGTCATGGATGTATCATCACAATAAATAAAAGCATGAGGAGAGAGTAAAATAGTCTATGAAGAGATGATAGGGAGTGAAGGCAGAGGTGTGACATAAATCTTAGCATGATCACCAAAAAGACTCTTTAGTATGTTCCAAAGAGTGCATGGACACTTTATATTCCACATGGTAATGAAGATTCATGGAAACATGTATTAACAGAGTGGTAAAAACCTTGAAACAAGTATTAACCCACTTATCAAATTGAACAAGATTAGTGGGTGCAAGAACTTATCCATATAAGAATGGAATGTGATTCTTGTGTGTGAGTAAATGTTTCAAGTAAGCACGTTATGAAGCATAATTATCCTTCTCAAGAATGATCACTGGAGATAAAATGACTCTCCTCATCTGAAGTCTCTCAAATGGTTTGACATGATCGAGAGAACACACAAGGAAAGTGCACAATTTCACAAAATAAACTATAATAAACTCCTAAAACATGCTCATAAAAGGGACATTAGGCACAATTGAGAATGCATCCAAGTGAGCAATGAGTTCTAGAGTTGATAAATAAATGGTACACACTCTAGAGATGGACTTCATATTGGGTCAAAAATGAGTCCATATAGATAAGAGTAATCAGTGCAAGAAGTATGTTGTAGAAAGTAGTAGGTCCCATAACCCCCCCTAAATATGGAACTTTATAACTTTAGTGCATTTTACAAAAAATAGACCAATGGAAAGAAGACAAAAAAATATGCACTTTTGAAAAAAGTGGCACTCAATTCTAAGTTACCAGTCAAAATTTATATCAAAATACATTTTTTTGTCATTAATGGTCTATTTAATTAAATTGCACTTAAATTTTAAATACTCATTAGGTTCAAACATAAATCATGTTATGTAACCACCCATTGGAAGTGGAACTGAACCGTGAACCTTTTCACATCAACAAAAATTAAAAACACCTACCCAGTCACCTTTAGGTGGACTTTTCTAAAAAAAACTCTTACAAGGTTATTTTGAATAAAAATTTTGCAAATCTATTTTAAATGGAAATAAAACATGATTTGATTCTTTTTATGCAATATTTACTATTTTGACTTTTAGAACTTAGTGAGTTGGTGCCCCCATAATTCATACAAGGATAGTTGGATGAGTTATATGGCTATTGTTATGCATGCAAAGGAATCTACATGTATAAGTATGCACTATTTTTGTATTGATTCCTCCAAGCTATCAACAAATTTTGGAGAGAAAAATAATGGAGTCCACACCTTAGGATTGAATCCTTTCACAACAAATCACATTTGCATGTGAGTGGGGGTTTGGAAATCCATAGCTTTGGGCACTACAATGATAGGAGATTTCAAAATGCCATCAGTCAAGCAGCCAGTAGAGGGAATGATGGGTGATGTGAATGAGAATCTAGCTCTTAATATACACAAACAACACTGTAGAGGCTAGATATATAGTATATTCAAAGTGAAAAAGGGATCTAGTTATAATGTTTTCTTCTCAAATGGGCTCATGATATGCAAAGACAACATCATCAGGGAAATTCAGTGGTCTAAAAATAAATTTTAAGAACAAAAAATACAATCCTTTGTACAAGGTCAATTCAGTTGTGAGTGTGCTGATGGTGATGTGGAGACAGCAAAACCCCTCAAGAGTCATTTAGGATAAAAATCAAGACCTTAATATAAAGCCAACATGTCAAGTGCTTGATCCAAGGGCATAGAACACTGATCTAAGGTTGTGGAAAGTCAAACATTGAGAAGAGACATTGAGCAACGAGTTGTCCATTAAAAATAACCTTTGTTTGTAGTCAATGTTTTAGAAGCCACGTTTCCCTAAATGCAAGA
Organism: Torreya grandis; assembly: GCA_037957365.1. Taxonomy (NCBI): domain Eukaryota; kingdom Viridiplantae; phylum Streptophyta; class Pinopsida; order Cupressales; family Taxaceae; genus Torreya; species Torreya grandis. The sequence continues at coordinate 3,077,678 of JARHVA010000021.1, read as the reverse complement.
TTTGCTCCTTGGGTGCAAAGTTGATTATGTAGGAATAAATCCTTGTGACATTCTCCTCATCTTTTAGAAAGAGAGACCCAAACCAGGTTGAGATAAAGTCATGCAGTACGACTTCCAAAGGCTCTGCTAGACAAAAAATAATGTTAGCAAACAAAATTCAATTTGTAATAAATTAACTACAATCTATAAGTTATCCAATCTTTACTAAAAAAAACCCTCAAATACTTCAACTAGATCTACAAAACATCTTTCAAATGGCCGATGCAAAAGCATGCAAATGCCAATATGAACAATATGCAAATTCCTCTAAATTAATTCAAGAGAATATAAAATAAGAAATAAAATAGATAAATTGATGTTCATTACTAGAACTTTAAGTTCTAATATCATGTCAGAATAAGCTAATAGGTGATATTCTAGTAGAGTGAGCACACAAATATTCTACAATATTGATGACCTTGTTTGTATTTAAAAACATGTAAGAAGATGTGTAATAATTTCCTCCTATATTAAATTCCTTGCTTACCAATTATTTGTTCTAGACTACTTAATTACAATATCACAGTGAAGAGGAATATCCTGCACCTAAGTAAGCTAAAGCTAAAGCTAAAACTACAAGTGTAAGCTAAAGGTAAGTGAAGAGGAATATCTCACCACTTAACCTCTTATCACACCTAAGTAAGCCAAAGCTACAAGTGTAGGAATTATCCATTTAATAAGTAAATGGAATAATGAATATCCTACACCAACATTTATCAAAATACAAATTATTAAGAAATACTAATTTAAAATCGTTGAACAAAAAAAAACTCAACTAAATATTTGAAAATTTAAAATTATGGTAAATGTAAAACAATTATATGAATTGAAATGCATCAAATGTTAGATGTCAATTTTAGTGGAGCATTTAATAGCATAAAGAAGGCAATAATTTACTAAAATCTATAATATGTCTGACATAACAATTTATCTAAACTTCATTAAGTTATTTTATAGCAAAACTATTACACATTATGTTATGTTTCAGAAAAATAGACAACTATACATTTATTTGACCATCATAAGTTAATTATGATTCAAAATATTAAGCAAAATAAACATTTATTATTCTTTGAAAATAATAATATAATAATAAAAATATAAAAAATTAAATAAAAATAAATAAACAAACTTTGTTGATGTAAAATAATATCTAATATAATATTAAATTTGAATTTGAATATTTTTATTGAAAAATAGATAAATAATAGTATTAAAAAATACAAATAAAAATATGAACATCATATATTTACTAGCATATTTGTTGAGATCAAATGTAGTATCTATTTTTATTACTTTAATATTTAATACATACATAATGATGTGTAAAAATACATATGAAACAAAGAAATACTTTTATCGATCTATTCATTGAGACCTATATGAGTTCCCCAATATGACCCTTTTGGTCCCCAAAAGGAGAAGAACACATTGAATCTGCTAAATGGATCTCTAAATCACACCAAAGTATAGAAACCAAAATATAGCATAGTGGTTAAGGTTTCCAAATGTTTTTTAATGCCAAAAATATCACAATAAATGGATTAGTGTAAATAGACATGAAGTGCCTTCCCAATAGGCAATGTCTAATGGATCCTATGTGAATTGAACAATGTTGCAAATGCAAAATTAGATTAGTATGAAATAGACATCTAAATACCAAACATAGGCTAGTGTCCACTGACCCTACAAATCTATCAAGATACTCTACAAAATATCATTGAAATGAATCTATATGAAATAGATAACTAAATGTCAAACATAAGCAAGGGTCCATTGATCCTATGAATTACAAAGTAATGTAAATGATCAGTATGAAATAGATCACTAAATGCTAACAATAAGAAGTGTCCACTAACCCTATGAAACTATTAATCATTACAAAATATCATTGTAAACTTCACTATAAAATATCATGGAAATGATTCAAAAATCAAACTTTAAAATGCCTACAATAAGGTCGAGAGTAAGATTTAATCCCTAAAACTACATATGAATAATTATGCCTACTGAATGTCACAATCCAAAATGGTGAAACTATCATTAGTGAAAAATATTATCTGGTGCAATTGCAAACATGTGTTTACCAGTGTAATCATAATGTACTCTAACATTGTAACCATATTTAAAAATCATATTTATTTCCCACATGGGTCTTTTACCACATGTGATTTATTAGTATGGTAACAATCCAAATTCTACACTATGATTACAAAACACTAACCAAAATATGGGTCTCAAAATTCATCTAACATATACATGCCAAAAAGAGGTGCATTTCCAAAACAACAGTTACTCTAAAATACAATTATGGAAAATGGAACACTACCAATGTGTTCATCAACCTTCGTAAACTAATGTCAAAGTTTAAACTAAAGTTTTCATAGAAACCCAAATGTGAGAAAACAATCCAAGTATGATAAACATGTCCCTTCGATTTTATCTATAGGTCACTCCAATAAACCAGATCCAAATCTTAAAATCATTTGAGAATATTTCCAAGTTTAAACATGAGTTAATTCCTATTTCAATGCATCAGGAACTCAAAAACTTATTAGGAGATTCAAAATAGATTTTTTAGTAAAACCATGAATGTGAGAAAAAAAATCCAAGTATGATAAACATGTCAATCAGATTTTCTCATAGTTGGTAGTTCCAAAACTATATGTTCAAAACTAAAATATGTTCCTTTTAATTTCAACAAAATATCAAAACTACTTTAAACATTTTCATGCTAATAAACTATCACAACTATGCAAACATGAAATTAAGGAATTGTTTTCCAAACCACTTAAATAAATTATCCTTAGATTTTACCTGAGTTTGTGCATGGGTTATATCTGAAAATATTGGTTTAATAATGCTTTCCTTTTTCACAACTCTTCAATATTGTTTGGGATGAAGTTGTTGACACCTATTAACCTCATTTCCTTTCTTGTTACAATGAGTACAAAAACATTTGTCCACTCTTTTGGAAAAAATACTCTTATTGCCATTCCTAAAACACTATCTAGGAGAGTGGTTTTTAAAAATCTTTCATAAAAAAGATTTATGTTTACAAAATTTGGCTACATAGTGGTTAGACAATCCATAAAAACTGCATGGATAAACATACCACAAATTTTGTGTACCATAATCAAAAGGAAAATTAGAATATTTACATTGTCTAATAGATTTATAATCAAAATTATTGCAAGTGTGATGAAAATAATGTGTTTTACCTTCCATACAAGATGGTTTAGACTTCTCTATAGCACCTCTTGCTTTTGCTTTCTTAAAGCATTCACCTGTTTCATTTTGATACTAGATTTGTGTCCCAAACCTACATGGAAAGGCTTATCCTCTACCTAAATGGGGTTAGTAATACCTTAGATGTCATTTCCAAGTCCTTTTCTGTTAAATCCATTTTTATCTAATAGTTTAGATCCAATATCCTTAGTGTATTTTTCAAAATCACCAAAATCAATATCTGAAACTGAATGAGAAGAAGTACTATATGGTGACTTACTTATAGTGCATTCCTCCATCATGGTTTTTGCATCTGATGTGGAAGGCAAATCCTTCATTTGTTCACCATTCCGTATTCTTTCTAAGAGCTCATCCTTGGTTCGCAATTCAATTTTCAACCTTTAAACTTCCTCTTCCAAGGAATAAAACTTTGATATCAAGAGAGGGTTCTCTTCTTGGATCTATTTATTAAATGCTTCAAGCTCATCAAGTTTCTCTTTCTTAGATAACTTTCCCATGGTTTTATATTCCTACAAACAACCTGTACTTCCAACACTAAAAATGGAGTAAACAAGTCTAATGTCTAAAAATAATCCAACCAAACATTGAACTAAAATTAAACTTCTACACAATCAAAATCTAATCCTTGCATTCTAACTGCTCTGATACCAAATTGATCTATAAACTATAGTAGACCTCCTACTATTAAAATAGTTTAAAATGGATATTGAAAATGGAGTTTAAATACATTTGATCAAACTTGTTTAAATGTGATTAAAATGGATTCAAAAACTAAAATATGAGTGTTTTCAATAACTCATTCATACCATATCCACATTCAAAATGATCAAAAAGCCATTTATATGATTTCTTGTGTCATATTTTAATTAAATTGCATCCAAATATTTAATAAATAATTAAAATATGATGAAAAAATGAATGCAAAATAAAATATAAAGATATTGGGATTGTTTACAGAGTTCACCCAAATGGGCTACATCTCCAAGATTACTAAATAATAATCTAATCCATTAAGAAATCTATTTGAAATTAACAATACAACTCACAAAAACAAAATGGAATCTTAAAACCTTTAAAATCATGCCATCGGACCATTAAAAAACTCTAACAATACTCAGCAACTATCCTCCACTTTCCCGAAGCACTTATATAATCTCTTCCCAGCATTATCCATCAATGAATCACTTCAATTTATCAAAAATACATACAAATAACACCAAATCAGGATCATAAATATACTAAAAGGAGAATCTCAAAATTATGAACAACATTCTAGTTTATTTTGAGATTTAAAAAAACATCTAGATTGGTCAACAATGCCAATTTATACAAACTGCTCCTTATACATTTTACATGGTCATTTTAAATTCCCTATACAAGTAAAAACTCATTCCTCTTATAACACTTTCCAATGTGTGGTGGATTGGTTAGTCTGCTTAACAATTTCTCCACAAGTTATAGGTTCAAATCCCAAATAACTAGGCCATGGCATTACCATGTAAGGATAAATATCCCACAATTATGGGGTGGACATATTGTAAAGGCTTCAAATAGCCTCACATTAAGAATGTGGTTTGTAGCTTGGGCCAAGTATTAAGACCATTTTTCCTGGCTTGGTTGGCAATTAGATTTCAACCAAACATAGGAAATCTCAACTGCTCATGGTTGGTTGGTAAGCTGAGTTGGTATGAGTAATCTTGAGCTTCATATCTTAGGCTCAACATATAGCTGGCATACACAAGTGACATGTATAATACATGGAATTGGTTTAATAATTAAAATATCAAGATTATTAGTCCCACATGCAGCATATAAACAACATAGAGGCATATATATGGAAAAACATAACAATGGTAATGTGAAGTAACAAAGGCAAAGTCACCCCACCACAAAAAGAGTGTGTCAACCATGGTTTAGGGTCCCCAGATAGCAAATAGTGGGGCCCATTTATATGAACATGAGTGTCGAAGACCAGAGGTGAAAATAAAACACCTTTTTAGCATTTGTACCATTCATTTTTTTACTACCATATATCACATGCTGATTGGTACACTTTTCAACCATCCATGTCATTGTTGACCATTTGACTACTTTTTAATCTAAACTTTGGCCAGCAATATCTAGATCATACGATGTCCATTTTATGCATTCTAATAGGCATTGGAAATCTCTCAAAATGCTCTTCAGTACTATACTAGTTTTGGGGGATTTTGGGAAATGTTAAGGATGAAAAATCCTTCATCTTAATGAAAGAAGAGAGGGTGATTTTTGGCAATACATAGCTTCATTTGGGGTATGCTTGTGTCTGTGTGGTAGGAGGTATCATACCACCATTCTTTAAGAGGTAACCATTTTACCCATTTATGTTGTTATTCCATGACAAAACAATAAAGATAGGTCTTTAAACATTTATTAAAAAAATTATTTTGGTCATTAATCTATGGATGATAGATTGAACTCATTTTGAAAGTTGTACCAAGGCACTTGAAGATTTTTTTCCAAAAATGACTCATAAAGGTAGAATCACAATACAAGACAATAGAATTAGGAACACCATTAAGCCAAAATATTTGATCAAGGAATGTTTGGGCTATGGTAGAAGTAATGTAAGGATGAGCTAGAGCACAAAAATGAGTGTATTTGGAAAGATTATTCATTAAAATAAGAATGACTAATTTATTGCTAGAATTAGGGAGGCCTTCAATCAAATCCATGAAAATTTTAGTCTAGTGGTGTTATGGAATGGGTAATGGATGAAATAAACTATGTGTTGTAGTTTTTTTACCTTTATTTTTTTGATAAATATCATATTCAACAACAAATGTCTTGATATCTTCCTTGAGTCTAGATTAAAAAAATTATGATGGACTTTCTCATATGTTTTTAAAAAACCTGAATGTCTTATAGAAGGATAGGCATTCATCTCCTATAAATAGTCTATTTGAACTTGGAGCCAACAATTAATAGAAGACAACCTTTATATCTCAATGTGTGTCCATCCCAAGTATAGTCAAGTTTAGAAGATGAGTTGACATATAGTTTAAAAATGAGTTATTGGATGGAGAGATCATGTGATGCAGGAGCATCCTCACTCTAAAAGCTAGTTGTTTTGTTTTCCCTCCGTTTTGTTTTTGCATTTTGAATTTTTTTTTTTCAAATATTCTTTAAGCCTGCAAAAAAAACAGCCTGTAGGGTGAGTAGTTAGTTGTTTTGGAATCTCCTTATCTTAGAAGACTGTTTTTGTGCATTTTGGGCAGATTGTTGCGCCCAGCCCAGGTTTAAACAAATTAGCTATGTTAGGAATAAAGGCTTTTTTTTATGCATTTGGATGTGTATGTGTTAAAAGAAGAAAAATAGGGAATATGGTTCGAAGAAGAGAGAGAGCAGGGGGCGCAAGAGAAGAAGTTCTACAATTCGCAGATGAACTGAGATTTATGCTAAGCGGATTTGAATTGGAAGTCAAACAAGAGTGAGACTGCCATGGAAAAGGCGAATTTGGATTTGTAACGCATACCAAAGGCTAGGCTTGCAAATGTTAGAATCATAAAGGAGTCAGTGTTGGTTTGATTTAGGAGAATCACCCAAGATTCAGCTTATAAGAACATTGTTCAGCAAGAAGAAGAGGAACCCAAATAACATTTGTGTGTTTGAAGAAATACTCTGTTAATACGTTGCTAAAACATATACCTCTATATAGAAGTCTTGATTAACAGTCTGAAAATAGAGAAATCAAAATATATAAATATATATATATATATATATATATATATATATATCTTTGTCAAAAAGTCTGTTGAACCATTTTGAGTAAACTATCTAAGCTGAAGAAAATGTGAAGATAATACTTTGTATGCTAGAAGAAGAAATTGGTCAAGACATGTTTTATCCCTGCCACTAGAGATTTTCTGCTCAAAATTTAAAAGTTTGCTAAACACATTCAATTTAGCCTGTATGTTGCAAGTTATTTTCATCAATTTAGTATCAGAGTGCAAGGGATTGTGATCCAAGCCAAAGAGAAGCATAACCAAATTTGTGAATAGAAAGCAAGATGGCCATGAGAATCAGGAACAGAGGTAGAGCTGGAGGAAGGAGACCTAGAGGATAGGTTGCACTGGCAGAAGAGATTAGGAACCTGATAGCTAGGCTACAAGACCTGGAGATGGCTCAAAGAAGAGGCACTAACATGGGTGAAGTCAGTGATAGAGAAGAGGAGCCACTAGAAGATGAATTGGTGGTGGAAGAAGAAACAGATGAAGAGAGGTTGATCAAAGCCATTATGAAGGTGAACACAAAGCCAAAAATGGAGGTTCCAATGTATGAAGGTAATTTGAATGTGGAAGAATTAATTGATTGGATTAATGCATTAGACAAATATTTTGAGTATGAAGGAATTGAAGAAGAAGAAAAGAAAGTCAAGTATGCCATGACAAGGCTAAAGAAACATGCATCCCTGTGGTGGGATGGAGTGCAAGAAGAAAGAAGAAGGAAAGGGAAGCCAAAGATCAGAAGCTGGGACAGAATGGTAGCAAAAATGAAAGGTAAGTTTATGCCTAAAGATTATCAAGCAAATATTTTTAAGCAATTACAAAATTTAAAGCAAAAAGAAATGTCTTTGAAAGAATATACTGAAGAGTTTTACAGATTAACTATAAGATCAGGTCATGTTGAGGATGATACAGAGAAGGTAGTTAGATACACCAATGGTTTGAAATTTTTCTTTCAAGATGAAATTAGTCTTCTCATTCCTAAGACAGTTGAGGAGGCATATCAATTTGCCTTGAAAGCTGAGGAGAAGATTGCAAGGAAACAAACATCCTTCTCAAGAGGAAGGGGCAGGTTCAGCAGAGGTAGAGGATTTCAAGGAGGTAGAAGACAGCTGCAAACATCTCATGAAGAGGCCAGTAGCTCACAAAGTTCAAGAGGCAACTATACACCAAGAGGAAGAAGACCATACCACAGATATCAAAGAGGAAGAGGAAGATTCATGGGCAAATGCTTTAAATGCAACAAGTATGCAGGACACAGGGCATATGAGTGTCAAGAGAACCCTTCTATCAGCCATGAGACAGGTGTACATGTGACTAAAGGTGAAAAACAAAATGCAGAAGTTACAGCAGCTTATGAAGATACTCCAGAAGAAGGTGAGTCTCTTTTGATGAAAAGAATTTTGTTAAAGCCAAATAAAGAAGTTATAGAACCACCTCAAAGGAAAACTTTATTTAGAACCACATGTAAGAGTAAGGGGAAATGTTGTAAGGTCATTATTGATAGCAAAAGTACTAACAATCTTGTGTCAACTGAGATGGTGGAGAAACTAGGCTTGAAGAAGGAGGTACATCCTACACCTTATCAAGTCTCTTGGCTACAAAAAGGACACAAACTTCTGGTAAGTGAACAATGCAAAGTAGATATTCAGATAGGAACATATAAGGATCAGATTTTGTGTGATGTCATGCCCATGGATGTATGTCATATCTTGCTTGGAAGGCCTTGGCAATTTGACAGGAAGGCCATACATGATGGAAGGCAGAATACATACATGTTTGAAAAGGATGGGATCAAGCATACACTTACACCATTGAAAGAAGAGGCTGCTGTTGTTGTTGGATAGAATTCTAAATTTTTGATAGTAAGTGGCAAAGAGTTTCTACATCAAATGAAGAAAGAAGAGGTAAACTTTGTTGTAATTGGTAAGCCAAGGAGTGTAGTCACTAGTACTAAGTTGATTGATTTGCCATTAGAGATTCAAGATATGTTGAATGAATACATTGACATTGTGGTAGATGATTTACCTGATGAGTTACCACCATTGAGAAGTATTAGCCATCACATAGACTTGATTCCAGGAGCAAATCTTCCAAACAAGGCTGCCTACAGGTTGACACCAAAGGAGAATGAAGAGATCAAACATCAAGTTCAAGAATTGTTAGACAAAGGATTGGTAAGAGGGAGTTTAAGTCCTTGTGATATCCCTACAGTGTTGAGTCCTAAGAAATATGGGAGTTGGAGAATGTGTACAGACTCAAGAGCAATCAACAAGATTACTATCAGGTATAGATTTCCATTGCCAAGAATTGATGATTTACTTGATTGTTTAAGTGGAGCTACATATTTCTCTAAGATATATTTGAAAATTGGTTACCATCAAATTAGGATAAGAGAATGGGATGAATGGAAAACAACCTTAAAGACTAATGATGGACTCTATGAGTGGTTAGTTATGCCATTTGGACTAACCAATGCACCAAGCACCTTCATGAGGCTGATGAATGAAGTGCTGAAGGAGTTCACTGTTAAGTTTGTGATAGTGTATTTGGATGATATTTTGGTGTTTATTCAAACTAAAGAAGATTATTTGAAACATTTGAGGATGGTGTTGAGTAAACTACATGAGGAGAAGTTTCTAATCAATGTCAAAAAGTGCAGTTTTTTGAAAATAGAGTTGATATATTTGGGATTTGTGATTTCAAAAGAAGGATTGAAGATGGATAAGGAAAAGATTAAAGCCATACTTGAGTGGCCTACACCCAGGATCACATATGAGGTAAGAAGCTTTCACGGTTTGGCTAGCTTCTATAGGAAATTCATAAGAAATTTTAGTGGAATTGTTGCTCCAATGATAGATACAATCAAGGGTGATAAAAGAAGTTTTTGTTGGACTGAGGCTGCTGATAAGAGTTTCAAATTGTTGAAAAAGAAGGTAAATGAAGAGCCAATCTTGACCTTGCCTAATTTTAATAAGCTTTTTCAAGTAGAATGTAATGCTAGTGGAACTGCAATAGGCATTGTTTTAAGTCAAGATGGGAAGCCTATAGCATTACTTTAGTGAGAGGTTAAGTGATGCTAAGAATAAATATTCAGCTTATGATCAAGAATTTTATGCTCTTGTACAAGCTTTGAAGAAGTGGAGGCATTATCTTTTGCCTAAAGAATTTGTTTTATTCACTGACAATTATGCTTTACAGTTCATTAGCAATTAGAATAAGTTGAATCAAAAGCATGTCAAATGGATTGAATTTTTATAAAGTTTCACATTTACTATTAAACATAGGAAAGGACAATCTAACAAGGTTGTAGATGCCTTAAGCAGGAGAAATCTGATCATACAAGAGTCTCAAGTAAGCATTGTGGGATTCAAAGATTTGAAAGAGCTATATAAGGAAGATCCAGACTTCAAGGAACCATATGAGGCTTGCATGAATCCAGTGGGGGTTGATAGAAGTCCTTGGATAGATTTCATGGTCCAAGAGGGTCTGCTATTCAGAGGCAGCTAGCTTTGCATTCCCAAGAGTTCCATGAGGGAGAATTTGTTGAAGGAAAAACATAGTGGCAGCTTATCAGGACATTTTGGGCAGAACAAGACATTAGCACAATTGAGTGCTCACTACTATTGGCTAGGTATGAGTAATGATGTTAAGAAATTTGTTGAAAGTTGTAAAATATGCCAATATGCTAAGGGAAGCAGTCAAAACATAGGTTTGTACCAGCCACTACCCATTCCAAATAGGCCTTGGGATTCAATAAGCATGGATTTTGTACTTGGTTTGTCAAGAACGCAAAAAGGCCATGATTCCATATTTGTTGTGGTAGATAGGTTTTCAAAGATGGCTCACTTTATTCTGTGTTTCAAAACAAGTGATGCTACTCACATAGCTAATCTATTCTTCCAGGATATTGTTAGATTGCATGGATTGCCTAGAAGCATTATTTCTGATAGGGACACCAAATTTGTTGGACATTTTTGGAAAACCTTATGGAAGAAATTGGGAACACAACTAAGTTTCAGTTCAGTCTATCATCCCCAAATGGATGGCCAAACAGAGGTTGTCAATAGGAGCTTGGGCAACATCTTGAGAAGCCTGGTAAGTATGATCTGAAACAATGGGATCTTGCACTTGCACAAGCTAAATTTGCCTATAATGATTCTCCTAACAGAAGTACAGGATTGAGCCCATTTCAAATCATGTATGGAATGCATCCAAGAGGTGTGTATGAGTTAAGAAATCTAAGCAGCATGGAGGCAAGGAATGCGGATGCGGAAGAATTTGCCAATGCCATGCAAAATTTGCATGAACAGGTAAAGAAGAAACTTGAAGAAAACACCATCAAGTACAAGCTAAGGGTAGATCAAAATAGAAGAGAGGTCAGTTTCAGTATTGGAGACCTTGTTCTTGCTCATCTTAGAAAAGAGAGGTTTCCAAAGAAAGAATACAACAAGTTGAAGGTAAAGAAAATAGGACCATGCAAGGTAATAAGGAAGTTTTCAAATAATGCATATGAAATAGAACTACCAAAGGGGATTGGAATCTCTCCAATTTTTAATGTTGTAGATTTATATCCATATAAGGACGAAGGACAACCAGACCAAGAAACTGAAATAGAGGTAGATGAAGTTATCCAATGGGAGCAACAACTACCAAAGGAAGTGCCAAAAGAAATTGAAAGTATTTTAGAGAAGAAAGCAGTTAAAAAGACAAGGAACAAAGAATACTTCTAGTATCTATCAAAGTGGAAGAATCTACCAACTGAAGATGCAACATGGTTGACTGCAGATGATATCCTTAAGCTAGGCACAAGTATAGACGAAGTGATGCAAAAAAAAAACAAGTGAAGAACACTTCTTCTACTGGTTGGAAGAATGATGCAGGAGCATCCTCACTCTAAAAGCTAGTTGTTTTGTTTTCCCTCCATTTTGTTTTTGCATTTTGAAATTTTATTTTTTTCAAATATTCTTTAAGCCTGCAAAAAAAACAACCTGTAGGGTGAGTAGTTAGTTGTTTTGGAATCTCCTTATCTTAGAAGACTGTTTTTGTGCATTTTGGGCAGATTGTTGCACCCAGCCTAGGTTTAAACAAATTAGCTATGTTAGGAATAAAGGCTTTTTTTTATGCATTTGGATGTGTATGTGTTAAAAGAAGAAAAACAGGGGATATGTTTCGAAGAAGAGATAGAGCAGGGGGCGCAAGAGAAGAAGTTATGCAATTCGCAGAGGAACTGAGATTTATGCTAAGCGGCTTTGAATTGGAAGTCAAACAAGAGTGAGACTACCATGGAAAAGGCAAATTTGGATTTGTAATGCATACCAAAGGCTGGGCGTGCAAATTTTAGTATCATAAAGGAGTCAAGTGTTGGTTTGATTTAGGAGAATCACCCAGGATTCAACTTATAAGAACATTGTTTAGCAAGAAGAAGAGGACCCCAAATAACATTTGTGTGTTTGAAGAAATACTCTGTTAATACATTGCTAAAACATATACCTCTATATAGAAGTCTTGATTAGCAGTCTAAAAATAGAGAAATCAAAATATATATATATCTTTGTCAAAAAGTCTGTTGAACCATTTTGAGTAAACTGTCTAAGCTGAAGAAAATGTGAAGATAATACTTTGTATGCTGGAAGAAGAAATTGGTCAAGACATGTTTTATCCCTGCCACTAGAGATTTTCTACTCAAAATTTAAAAGTTTGCTAAACACATTCAATTTAGCCTGTATGTTGCAAGTTATTTTCATCATCATGATGCCATTCATGCTAAAGATCCTGAAATCATGTAGAAATGGGAATGGAAATAATACACAAGCGACCCTGTGCTTCAAATTGGTCAGAGAGGGCATTGACCACTAACTTTTCCTTGCCCTTTTTTTAGGTAATTTCATAATCATATCCCATGAGTTTAGAAACCCATTTATATTGATCTAGGGAAGAGACCCGTTGTTGTAAAAAATATTTGAGACTTTGATGGTCATTTTTGATGTAAAAGTGTTGGACAATCAAATATGGATGTCATTTGTGAACTGCATGAAGGATAGTTCTCATCTCTTTTTCATATGTGGAGGATTCTAGATTTTTCCTTGTAAGGGCCTTGATAGTGAAGGAAATGGGGTGTCCTTCCAGCATAAGTATAGTACCCAAACTTATTATGCATGATTTATACTCAAGAACAAATAGCTTGGAAAAATTAGGCATGGCCAAGACTGGTGTGGTACACATGGCATGTTTAAGGCTGGAGAATGCTTGGGTAGATGTGGTTGACCATAAAAATGAGTCTTTCTTGAGCATAGATGTCAAGGGAGTTGTAATTATACCATAATCCTTGACAATGTTTTGGTAGTGGCCTGTCAACCTAAAAAATCCACATAAGATTTTAAGGGTCTTTAGCATCAACCAATTTGTCATAGCTTCAATTTTAGTGGGGTCAACATGAAAACCATCATATGTAATAATATGTCACAAATACTCAACCTATATTTGACCAAAAGAAAATTTTGAATTTTTGCCACATAGACGGTTAGAAGCAAGAATTCCCAATGTTGTGTCAAGGTGGTGGAGGTTATTCCCCCCATGTATGGTTGTAGATGAGAATGCCATCAAAGAAGACCAAGATAAACTTATGCAAGAATTGGTAGAATACTTGGTTCATCAAACTTTATAAGGTGGATGGGGAACTGGTAAGCCTAAATGGCATGATAAAGAACTCATAGTGGCCATCATGTGTCCAAAAACTTATCTTATAAATGTCAACATTATGAAGATGGATTTGGTGATATCCAGAGCACAAGTCCAATTTGGAGAAAAACTTTGCACCATGGAGTTCATCATGTAAATCATCTATGTTCAGAATAGGAAACTTATCCTTGATGGTTAGTTTGTTCAGGTCTTGATAATCAATGCAGAGTCTCTACGAGCCATCATTTTTATGAACAAGCAAGAATGGTAAAGAATATGGACTAGTGTCAGGTCTAATGACCCCTACATATAAGAGATTGATAATGATATTTTCAATATCAGTATTTTGATGAAATGGGTATTAGTATGGTTAAATGTTTGGGTGGCACTACTAGGAAGAAGTTGGATGTGATGGTCCTCTTCGTGGTGAGTAAATAATCCTATGGGTTTCTCATAAACTATTGCAGGCTTGACCAAAATATTGTGCAAGTCTGAAGGTTAGGGAACTTTTGGTGTTGAATTAGTGTGAAGAGAAACTAGTTTACAAATGATGCTATGTGATCCCAATTTGATAATATTCTCCATGCGGTGAGAGTTCATAATGCTTGTGGAGCTAGCAAGGAGGCCTTGTAGGGTGTATTTTTGTCCATTCTCTAAGAACTGCATCCAAAGCTTAAAAAAAGGATGGATTTGAGGGTTCATAACCATTATACACAGATAAAAACATCACATCCACCTAAATATAAATAAAACATGTCAATTCAAAGGGTATAGTCACCCACTAAAATATGAACATTGCAACACTTGCCCTTGCATGGCAATTTACCACCATTGAAAATCATCACCTTAAAATTGGAACAAGGGTGTATAAAATAATTTTCTTGTTTAGATACCTAAGTGTCAATGAAGTTGTGACTATTTCCAGAGTCAATAAGTATGGTGAGGAGTTGTTTCTTAAAAACTTTGACACGCATTATCTAAGGGGAAGTGACCCCTATAAAAGCATGTATGGAGATTTTAGGAGGTGAATCAAAGGGCCTAGAATCAACATTAGTTTACTCTGGTTCTTTTTTGGTGTCCTCATATTGTTCTATATTAGGTAGAGAATCGACATCAAGTAGGTACAATTTTTTTAATGCATTTGTGGCCAATTGCCCATTTATCATCATACTTATAACATTGTCCTTTTTCATGATGTGCATGCATTTTTGCTACCATAAGCCTATTGATGGTGGTTGGCTTGAGAGGGGTATGGGTTATGGGGTTATAGAAAGAGGATATCCTGGAGGGCACTCAAGTAAAATTGTGGCATTTTGAGGTGAGCTTATCTCCAGAGAGCATGGCGAGTCTTGAGGCATCTATCATTGTGCATGGTTTAAACATTTTAACCTCAGATAAAATGATATCCTTGAGGCCGCTAATGAAGCAATTAGTGAAGAATTAATCATAGAGTAATTTAGTTTTATTTTCATGTTTTTCAAACTTTGTTAGATATTCTTGCACAATACCAATTTGACAAAGTTTAGTCAAAGCTCTCATGAAGTCAGCATAGGCATTAGGCCCAAAACATACTAACAAGAGTTTGGACAAGTATGCCCAATTTGGTTCTGGATGTACCTTCTGGTATCATTGAATAGCCTTATTTTCTAAGTGAAATGAAGTAATGGATACTTTTTTAGTATTAGGATGCAAGAGAAAATATTTATTTGGCATGATAGAGCCAATAGGTAGGGTTAGTCCCATGAAATTTAGGGAAGTTTAACTTAGGGACACAAAATGCTGCCCTAGTAGAAGAACTACCATCTAGTTGATGATCCTCATTAAATCAAAATGTGTAAAGGGCATTCTAGATACTATTGAGATGGAGATTGACATTAGATAATTCACCGATCAGGTGGTGATCAAGTTCAAATAGTCAAGATTTGATTACACCAATGTCATTTATCGTGGTTCCTACATGAGTAACAATTATAACTATATTTTTTTGAAGGGATATAAAAACAAGTTTTAAGACATGTTAAGTAAAGAATTTTTTTTATTTGGACATAACTGGAAGGGATAAAAATACTTTTACTAGGTTTTGGGCATTGCCCGGTTATGATTGACGATGGCAAGGGAAATTTTAGAATCGTAATGGGAAAATTGGAAAATATAACCAAGAGGAATAAAAGATAAGAAAAGGGAAAGGAACACTATGTAAAAATTTCAAAGTAAAAGGATAAAAAGTGAAAAAGTTATGGTAAAACCTGAAAAAGTCAAAAAATAAGATTTGTAGTTAATGAAAGTGGAATTGGGGTATGGGGCCTCAAAGAGGAAAAGGTGTAGAATAAAATTTCTAGTGTCTTAGTAAATTTTTAGAACCAATGAAAATATAGATGGAGAGTAAAAGTTTACTAATTAAAACTAGTTTTTTTGGTTGCTCCTACCAAAATCCTATCATAAAGTTTACAAATCCCACTGTTCTCAACTATAGTTACTTCTATTGATAGTCTTTGAAAATTGATATGTTGAATATGGTCCCTAGGTCTATTCAATTGCCTAAGTGTTTTAATGAATCTGATAGCCATAATGTTTTCAGATTTAGTACCACTCTCTAAAAAAATTCTAGCCACAAATTTACCCTTAAACAATAGCATTAGGTTTACCTCATAGGTGGAAACTAGTCAATTACGAAAGGGCCATTGCCTATTTTGCTAGCAAGCCCTCTTAATGGGCCAACTACTTTGGCATTCCTATGGCACCCAAACCTATTCTACATGCATTACACTCAAGCACAAATGGCTTGGAGAAATAAGGCATGGCCAAGATAGGTGTGGTGTACATGGCATGTTTAAGGCTGACAAATGATTGGATAGATGCATTTGACCATATAAATGAGTCTTTATTGACCATAACTATCAAGGGAGCTATAATTGTGTCATAATATTTGCCATTATTTTGGTATTACCCTATCAACCCAAGAAATCCATGTAAGCTTTTGAGGGTCCTCAGTATTGACCAATTTGTTATAGCTTCAATTTTAGGTGGATTGACATGAACACCATCATATGCAATAATATATCCAAAACACTCAACCTATGTTTACCCTAAATAACACTTCGAATGTTTGGCACATAGAAGGTTTGTAGAAAAAATTCCCAATGTTGTGTCAAGGTGGGGGAGGTTATCCCCCCATGTATGGTTGTAGATGAGAATGTCATCAAAGAACACCAAGATAAAATTCTACAAGAAGGGGTGTAATACATGGTTCATTAGACTTAGGTGGATGGGGAATTTGTAAGCCCAAATGACATGACAAGTAACTCATAGTGGTTGTCATGTGTATGGAAAGCTATCTTGGAAATGTTAACATTATGAGGACAAATTTGGTGATATCTAGAGTGTAGATCAAATTTGGGGAGAAACTTTTCACCATGAAGTTCATCAAGGAACTCATCTATGTTTAGAGTGGGAAATTTATCCTTTATGTTTAGTCTATTTAGATCTTGATAATTAATGCAGAGTCTCTTGAAGCCATCCTTTTTATGAACAAGCAAGACTGGTAAAGAATATGGACTAGTGTTGGGTTGAATGACCCCTGCATGTAGGAAGTTGAGAATGATCTTTTCAATCTCAATATTTTCATGAAATGGGTATCGGTATGGTTGAATGTTTAGGGTTGGGGGGGGGGGGGGGGGATGTGGGGTGGGCGGTGGGGTACTTCTAGGTAGAAGTTGGATGCAATGGTCCTTTAGTTTGTGAGGCAACAATCATGTGGGTTCCTCAAAAAATATTGTATGCTTGAACAAAATATTGTGTAAGTATGAAGGTTGGGGAACTTCTAGTGGTGAAGTAGTGTGAAGAGAAAATAGTTGGGCAATGATTCCATGTGATCCCAATTTGAGAAGTTTTTCCATGCGGTGAGAACTGACAATGGTTATGGGGCCAGGAAGGAGGCCTTGTAGGGTGTATTTCTATCTATTCTCTGAGAACTACATCCATAGCTCAAAAAAATCCCAAAGGATAGGTTTGAGGGATCATAACCATTTTTCATTGAGAACATCAAATCCACCTAAAGATAAATAAAACATGTTGGCTCAAAGGGTATAGTCACCCACTGAAATACGAACATTGCAACACTTTCCCTTGCATGATAATTTACCACCATTATCAATCATCACCTCAAAACTAGAACAAGGGTGTATAAAATAATGTACTTATTTATATAACTAAGTGTCAATGAAGTTGTGACTGCTACCAAATTCAATAAGGATGGTGAGGAGTTACTTCTTAAAAACCCCTTTGACATGCATTGTCTAAGGAGAAGTGACCCCTATCAAATAATGCATGGAGATTTTAAGAGGTGAATCAAAGGGCATGAAATCAAAATCGATTTGATTTAGTTGTTCTATGGTTTCCTCATATTCTTTTGTATTGGGTGGAGAATCAACATCAAGTAGGTACAATGTTTTTCAATGCATTTGTAGCCAATAACCCATTTATCATCACAATTATAACATAGTCCTTTTTCATGATGTGTGTGCATTTCTACTACTGTGAGCCTATTGATGGTGGCTAGTTTGATAAGGGTGTGGGTTATGGGGTGATATAAAGAATATAGCCTCGAGGGAGCTCGATTATAACTTTGAGAGTTGGTCAGTTCTGAGGTATTTGTCATTGTGCATGGTTTGAACATTTTAACCACATATCAAATGACATCTTTTAGGCCACTAATGAAGCAACCAGTGAAGAATTCATCAAAGAGGCATTTATTTTGATTGGTGAGTTTTTAAAAGTCTGTTAGATATTCTTGCATAGTATGAGTTTGATGAATTTTAGTCAAAGTTCTCATGAAATCATCATAGGTACTAGGCCCAAAACATACTAACAAGATTTTGGAGAAGTCCATCCAATTTAGTTTTGGATGTGCATTGTGGTACCATTGAACAACCTCTTTTTCTAAGTGAAATGAATTAATGGAGACTCTTTTAGTAGTAGGATGCAAGAGCAAATACTAATCGACATGCTAAAGCCAATTGGTGGGGTTAGTGCCATCAAATTTAGGAAAGTTGAACTTAGGGACACAAAATGTTGCCCTATAAGAACTACCATTTGGTTGATGACCCTCATTAAATTTATATGTGTAAAGGGTATTTTAGATACTACTAAGACAAAGATTGAGGTTAGATAATTCACCAATCAGGTGGTGATCAAGTTCAAATAGTTGGGATTCGATTGTAGTAATGTCATTTGTCATGTTGCCTACACAGGTAACAACCATAACCCAACTTTTTTTACAGGGATAGAAAAACAAGTTTTAATGTTAGCATAGTTGGTAGGCAAAATACATTATTTTTAGTCATTGGTTTATAACTGCCTAGCTTCTACTAGAGTTCTCACCTATCTTCCCTAGATTTCACTAACTCCTCTCCTATTTTTAGTTCCTTCTTTGGTGTATTTATTCTACTTCATTCTTGTGAATAAATCAATGCAAATTCTTGTGTGTGTAATTTGTTTGGATATCTCTCAAAATTTATAACACTGTGGTATCAGAGCCAGTATTCATCTATCATTATAATAGGATTCCTATGAATTTTTTATGAGAAATCTAGGTCTATGTTTGTAAAAAATATAGTGTGGTAGTCCAAGTATTTTTGGATAGATTTGTACATAGTGGAAGCATGGGCTGCTACATGGTTATAGATTTGTTTATGAATTTTTAACAAGATTCTATCTTGACTTCATTTTGAAGACTATATATCGACTACCTCCAAGTTGGTAGTTATATTGAGAGCACAAATTCATACTATCTATCAATCCATCATTCTGAATGCTCATTCCTCCACCAATTGGCCACATAGATCCATGATGCCTTCTAAAAGCCCTTATAAACATCTACTAGCTACACATCAAAGTTTTAGCCACTATCAATATATTTTATTGTCCTTTAATTGAATACAGTCTTCTATTGCCATGCAAGTCACCTTTCACATCTATGGATTTTCTCATCTATTTTGCTACTCAGTATTTTATATTTCTATTTTTTTAGATAATTCACTCTTTTTAATAGTCTATTATGTCATTCATTTAGGTGAGTAAAATTTTCTTCAATAGTCACCTTAAGTGTCATTTAAGAGTCTTTTGAGTCACTGTATTCACTCCAAAACATTTCACTGTCCAACAGAAAACATGGTTTTCTCTATTGCCCATTGTCTACATGCAAAATTTGTTTTGACCTATGTTGTGCCAAGCTATATGTTGAAGCTCATGCAAAATCGATATGTGTTGCATTAATTTCTTACCATCATTTTAAAAACTCATCTCGTAGTTATATGAGAATTTAAGTATTAGTTATTCCTTTATCCAGTCTATATGTCTCATTTTTAAGTATTTTATAAGCTTTACTTTGTTTCATGGCATAAGTTTTTGTAGTCCTATTTGTCATGTCTGCCACATCATAAATTCTAATAAATTATATCTTTATTAGATATATTTAATCTTATAAGCTTTGTTTAGTGTTAGATTGACTAGCATTAATTTCTATGTATTACTTAAATAGTCCATAGTCATATAAGTTTTGTCATTTGACTATTGTTTTATCAAATATTTTTTAGGTTTTGTGTGTCTCTTTTTGTGTCTTAGATTGTTATTTCTAATGTTAATTCAAGTCACTATAGAGTCATTATTTATATTCTTATGTCAATAATCAGGTCATTTTTTCAAGAGTCACATTTTATAAGTCATTTTTAAAAATGTAAAAAATCAAAATTGTTCAAGGACGTAATATTATTTGCACATGATATCTAATGAGATTCATCATCATGTTTAATAAGTAGAGACAACTAGAGGATAGAGGATACATGGAGGTTAGAGGACAATCGACATCCTCTCCTGAGTCACTTATGATGGGGTCACATCTTTGTTATGGTGACAATTTGTGTGGTATGGTGTGTTTTTCTCTTTTTTCAGTGTGGTGTGCTCTGCACCAAATCAACTATGCTAAGGATGATCACCAATGGCAATGGTGAATAGCTATTTTGTCTGAGATTAAGTGGTAATGATCACGTATAGAGGCTATATAAGGTGATGAGGACTTAGTCTCATATTTTTTCTTCATTTTTTGATTTTCAAAGCATTATTTTCTAGTTTGGTACCTCTTAATGAAGAACATTATGGGGAAAAAAATCACAAAAGTAGCGCTTGGTTCTTGGAAAAGGGTTTTTGGAAATCTAAGAAACCACCAAAGTGTATAAAATAGCTAAGACCTCATGTCACCTCCAGGTTCATGTTCAACCTATAGTAGAAAACCATATGGGTTTGTGGTAATCCAAGAAACCACTGAAGGTGTTTAACAGAGAGATGTACTCCTATCAGTTCCAAGTCAGTGGTCATCTTGCAATGAAAAAACAATGTGACACCAAGACCATGAAGCCACAATGATGGCATGCCACCTCAAAGGTGAGTTGGCTACGCGGAGAGTGTAAATCTTTTTATAGTGTTTGAATTAATGGGGGATCAACTATTAGGATTATGATGATTGTAAAAATAATGTAATAAGGGGGGAATGTTAACATATATGTTAGGTAGATTACATTTTTTTAGTCATTGGTTTATAACTACCCAGCTTCTACAAAGTTCTCACCTATCTTCCCTAGATTTCATGAACTCCTCCTCTATTTTTAGTTCCTTCTTTGGTGTATTTATTTTGCTTCGTGATTGTGAATAAATTAGTGCAAATTATTGTGTGTGTAATTTATTTGTCTATTTCTTGAAACTACTAACACTTAAGACACGTTTAGTACAAAAATTCTTTTATTTGGACATAACTAGAGGCGATAAAAATTCTTTTATTAGGTTTTGGGCATTGCCAGATTATGATTGATGATGGTAAGGGTAATTTTATAATTATAATAGAAAAAATAGAAAATTTGTGCAAGAGGAACAAAATAACATAAAATGGAAAGAAACACTACGGAAAATTTTTGAAGCAAGAGGATAAAAACTGAAAAAGTCAAAAAATGAGATTTGTGGCTAATGGAAGTTAAATTAAGGTATGGAGCCTCAAAGAATAAAAGGTGTGGTATTAAATTTCTAGTTTCCTGGTAAATTTTAAGGACCAACAAAAAGATAGATGGAGAGATCTGAAAAAAAAATTACTCTTTAAAATTGATTTTCTTGATTGCTCCAGCCAAAAGCCTATCAAAAAGTTTGTAGATCCCACTATTCTCAACTATAGTTACTTATGTTTATATTATTTGAAGTTTGATATGTTTAATATGGGCCCCAAGTATGTTTATCTACCTAAGGGTCTTAAGAATTCTCTCTATCCACCAATACTATCTCACCGAGTACCACTCTCCAAAAAAATTCTAGCCATAGATTTACCCTTAAATGATAACTCTTGGTTTACCTCATGGGTGGAACTAGTCAATTGAGAAGGGGCCATTGCCCATTTTGCTAGCAAGTCTTCTCAATGGGCCAACTACTTTGTCATTCCTATGGTACTCCTCATAATGAGTTTTAGGTTATATGCCCAAGTACTTCTAATAATTATGTGGATGGGTATTTACCATTATCTGAACCTATAATGGATATGTAGAAAACACATATTTGCATAAATGGTGCCACTCCAAAAAATCCCTATCACAGTTACCCTTTTTATTTTGTTATCACTTTCTGATCACTGGGGTCCTATTAAGGTAAGGTGAGAAAATAAGATGGGTTGTAGAAAACAAATTGGGCCTAGAAAGTGCTTTGATATCATTTAATAGGATCTTTCTTGAATAAATTAGGAAATAATTACAAATATATGAAATAAATTATAAACATCAATAATATATTGATTTAAATAAGTAGAATTGAATTACAATGGTAGAAATACAAAATCATTGGCCTCTTCAAGGGGGAAACCTCTTTTTAATAAGCTCAATTCAATATAATTTGTGGATGCCTTCATACTAGTTTAGGCTCCTATTTATAGTAATCTAATACTAGATAACCATTACTCCTAATGAATGTGGGATTATTACACTATTATACTCAGCTATTATAATAGGTTTTGAGGGATGTCTTACAAAGCATATGCATCCATAACCATTTATTAAATAATAAAATTACAAAAAGATAGTTATGACATAGGGTCCTAACATGATCCAAGGGCAAAACAAGTAATATCGTCACAAACTAGACATAATACTACACACATTATAAAAAAAATGATTTTAATTTGTTTAGGTAGTTATTTGTGTTGCATGGGAAACTATCCATTTTTTGTTAGTTTTCAGGATCTATTTACTTGTAAAAATCATTAAAAAAATTATTCATTGAAAAAATAAATAAAAAATATAGGTCACAAACTAGAAGATCTTATCTAAATTTTCACCAAAGTGTTTCAAACAATATTAAATGCTACTAAAAAATGGTGCACCACACGATCATCTATCTACTCTATTTTTTTAAAAAGATAGGAGTTACTCTTCAAATTTTAGATGTTTTATGTAGTTATAGTTAACCATTTTTTTTTAAAAAATAGTGTTTTGGAAACTAGACTCGAAATGCTACATTTCATGCTCTTACACCATCTTCAAATTTGGAGTGTAGATTTCTCAAATTATCTACAATAGGTTAAATTTTTAAAATTTCAAGAAAATCATGTCCATGAGTGGGCGCCTTTTTATCCCCCAACTTTTTGCACTTACCCATTTACCTCACCTCAAAAGGATAAGACAACTAGATAGTCTATGAATGTAACCATATAGCATCTAGAAGGGAATATGTCTAGCTAGATATATCATTAAAGTTCATAGGACCAATGTGATCACATGTAGGCCTAAGATGTATGATAAAAATCATGTAAATGTCTATATAGTAATAGTACAATTTCAAAAATCAAACAAGCACACACATAAGAGCACTCAAAATCATGTCAAAATATAACGGTCTAAGGAAACCATAAACAAGGGGCATGTTCAAATGCTACATAGTTGAAAGTACATGACTTAGTCAAATGCTCATAAAAATAAGAATGACATATTCAAATATCCATACAACAAATAATTACATATGAAAATTTCAATGAAATCATATATAGGCACAGAGGACATAATCAAAAGAGCATATTCAAATGATTGAACAACGAATACAATAGCAAGGCAAGACATCAGAGGAAGTGCGTAAAGAAAACTATAAGTAACCAAAATAAACATGTCATAGTATCCCATGGATCCAATGTGTTAGGAAAATATGGCAAGTATATAGCATATCAAGTACTTTATGTAAGATATAATCATGGATAATAGTCATGTATAAGTACACATATGTAAGCTAAAACATGATAATGTATACTGATCATCAAACCATATAACCTATGTATAAAGACCAAAGAAATAAATGCCCCCAATTCTGTATGACATGAGTAAGTGGAAAATCCAATATCCAAAATATGAATGTATCATGTATCTGTGTATTCTTATATCACACTCAAATAAAAATGTGACACACATGTGTATGTAGGAGTACCTGAGTATTTATCCATAAATATGGAAGTAACACATGGATGCCAAGAAGCCAATAGAACATGTAAGTACTAAAAGTATTTTTGGAGTTTTGAATGTTTTGATTTTTTTTATATATTTATTTTTTGTATTTTTGAAAAAAATTGAATAGGAAAGATCATCCTATGATGCCATCTAATGGATGGTCATAGACATCTCCCCCCACTATGAACCTTACAACCTTAAGTTGGATCTTTTACATTGTTTATATCATGATTAGATAGGTTAAAAAGGGACATAATATATTCCTCCTCATGTTTTGCATGTGTCGTAGAAGATGTAATGTTATCTCATTTTAAATATGTATTAATTTGCCTTTGTGAGGAAAGATAATCTCCAAGTGTTGATTTGGAACAATTTTTACTTCTATTTGGTATAGCCAAAGAGTTCCTATTGTAAATGTATATGGAGATATAATAGGCATAACCCAAACCCCTATTTGAATTACTTTAATACCACAAATAATTGGTATTATTATGTTTCCTAAGGAGTCTTTCTAACCTCTATTTTTTAATATTGTTAGATTGAAGCCCATTTGTTTAATCATAAAATGAATTATCTAGATTGGTGTTATCTAGATTGCATTAAAGGGGTATAGATAAATAAAATGGCACAATGGTGATAATCATATCTATAACATGCCAATTAGATGCTAAATTTAAATTTAAGTATACATTAAATTTATTATACTAAGATAGTCTAAATATTGAAAGTATAACTATGACAAATATAGAAATGATAAAGAAGTGTAGTACTTAGCTTGTTCTGATTCTAATGTAATTATGGATCTAGAATAAGATGAAATTAGGGAGGAAGGATATTCTATAACAATCATCAGATTCTATCTCTAATATCTTTGCCTCTCTAGATAATAACATCTACTCGAGACGATTACATTGATGTTATTGTCTAGGTTTGACACTAGTGTCTTTTACATAAAATATATTAAAACATGATGCAACCACCTAGATGCTTATGGTTTTTTATTCACCTTCACTCTAATGTATTTAGAACTAGGTCATGGATAGTCATTCTTTATAAAATGGAAAAATCCTAGCTTTTCATATTTAATGTAACCTTGGGAAAAAATGGGTTAGTTGGCACATGGTATCGAATCAACCTTAATGGCCCCTCTATCAAAATATACTAACTACATATCCAATACTATGAAGAGGGTCTTAGTTTTATGTATTTCTCCCATACGTGGTGGCTTATGTGTAAATCATATAATGTGTGTAAAATAAGCACAATAATGACTTACCTTGTAACTTGGCAAATCGGCCTCTTGGGCCACTCCTTTAGTACTTTAGACATGTAGATGTGCAGTCCCTATGAATGGTATGGAAATAGGAATAAATAATGTGTTAGGATAGGATAATAATGTTGATACTACTGTCTATCATAGATGTTGGTATCTAGGGAGCAGGAGAATATGTACAGGCTCAAAACTTATAGAGATGAAAGATAAGCACATTTTAAGCATTCTAAGCAAGATAGAAGGTCTAAGTCATCAATATAAGAGATATAGGCCAAGATTCATAAATATTGAGCATATGTGAGACTTTTTGAAGTAGGAAAAGTAGAGAATTAATAAGGATAACAAATGTATGAGTTTTCCAAGTGTACAATATTGAGGTGTTATATAATCACAAAATATCATCTACAGTCAAATTGTGCATGATATAATTATAGAAAACTCTACATGTATTCGAGAAGCTAGAATGTTGAATAAAAATTTATATTCTTATTAGTGTGATTCATATCCAGAGATTAACCTCTTGAAATATAACATTTTCTTCATCCACACTTCACCCCATAGATAAAATAAGATAATGCAAATTCACGGATTTTCTTTGGATCACCCTCTTTTATGGGTCATCAAAAAAATAATTTTTGGATAATATGACCAATAATTTTAAGGAATAAACTAGATTTTTGGAAAGGAGAATGGGTCTTTTGGGTTGTAAAACTTTGATTAGTTCAAGTTGTCATATGAGAAATTTTAGTCTATATGATGTTAGTCTCAACATATAAAGTTAGTTTCAAGCCCATATTAACTAACATTATAAAAAATATTTCATCAAATAATCATTCTAAGTCTAATAAAATTTATTTAATTAAATGAGAAGAACTTTTCTTACATAAATATAAAGGTTGGGATGTAGTCAAAAATTTGTTTAAGATGAATGTAGCTCTAAGAGAATTTTTTTTATGGAGAATCTATTAGGTCAAAGATATGAATTGGAACATCTTTGTCCATAGAAATTATCATGAAAATGTAGAAGATTTGGTCTATATATTTATTAAAGAGCATTAGATGTATGGGTCTCACATCCAAAAATACCTTGGGAAATGTAGACCTTATCTCTAACACCTCTAATTAGATATTAAAATGTTATATCTATTAAATTTTAGATGGATGCCTGGTTTACTATGGTACCTCTCTACAATCATCCTTCCTTTAAAAATGTAAAAAAATATTTTTCAAGCCTATGGGAACCAAAAGTTTTTAATTACTGGGTAAAAACCCAGTGTATCAAGAACTCATATGAGTTGGAAAAATCTAAGTCTTTTTGTTACAAACCATTCCTTTGGTCTTCTATAGTTTTTCATCTTCTTATTAACTCTCACCATATCAATAGGTCAATGGATACTAATGGTTTAATATGGTCTAGAGATCCTTCTAGTAACTTTTTAGTGAAATGAGGATACAATAAGTCAATATCTCATATGCATACACCTTTATGGCATGTGGAGGAAATTTGGATCATTTGGGATCTTCCTAAAGGTAACATAAATTTGTGGTTGTCATGAATAAGAAATATCTTTTCTAAGATATAATCCAAAGGATTATTTTTTAGGGACACTCCTAGTGCATTTTATGAAAGATATTTATGAAACCCTAAATAAAACCCTCATTCATTAATATTTTTCCTAGAGAAATTTATCTTGGTTTTGTAATAAAATTGGTAGAGCTTGGGTAGCAATTGGATCTATTCAAGAACTTTTTATTAACTAGATAGAATAAGGATGAAAATAATTTAGAAGTATTTTGGCAATGTCCCCATTGCTGATCATATGGATATTATGGAAATAAATAAAAAATAACATCTTTAGGAACCTATCCCTCTCTTAATATTCACTCATGCTTAAAATTAAGGTGGTCCTTGAAGAGGTCTTTAAGAATAAAATAATGCCTCCTAAAAATAAAATCACTAGATAAGATCATCATATTCTCTTAAAATGGAAGATATTGAAAAATAAATTCATCCTCCCTCCCCAAATTAACTAAAGGTAATATATTAACATCTTCAAAGCCTTTGAGTGAAACTTATGTCAAGTTAAATCTTAATGATGTATCTGAATGTAACCTAGGTATTTGTGGTAAAAGAGGCATCTTTTTATATAATATGAGATAAGTGATTTAATTTTTTTTTCTTCAACATTCCATAGTCTTATAAAAATTTGACTCAAGCTCTAGCTCTTCTTTGAGGTTTGAGAATAACCATTAATTTAAATTTTGGGACTCTCTCTTGATTATCAATTTTTCTAAAATGAAAATATCTAATCAATAACATCTCAATTCAATTATTTAATATATCCTCGATTTCATTCCCTTTTTTATTACATTTATGTCTCTGACAACTATTATAAGACTAGCTCTCTAGTGGATTTATTGGATAACTTTGAAGCTCTTTACCTAACTCCTAATGAATAATGGCACTTTGATGGCCCCCATCCCTATGAATAGTGTAGAGAAATAATTATAAAAGACTTGAGCCCGTGATAACTTTCTAATCATATAATTTAACATTGAGGGCATGGGTGGTCTAATGTTTGGAGTGTGTATTGAAGTCTCAGTGCTTGAAGGAAATTATGGTTACTAGTAACCAAGGCTTCTAGTGTTGGCTTCTTCCTACTACCTAGGTGTGGTTCCTTGGTGGCGCTTCCCTCTAGCACTCCTAAATTGATTTAGGATGCATTTTATCTAGACTTTAATTCTTTGGTATTCTCTCTTATAATTGGCTTGTTGGACCTTTGTGGTTTCTTCAATTTTTAGCTTTCTTTCTATATCCATCTGTTCTCTGGAAGGCTTATTTCATCTCTCTCTATTTGATCTACTTGGCATATGATTTTGGAAGATGGGCTAAGGGCCTATTTTCCCTTGTTATTATCTATTGAAAAAATGGGTTTAAGTATAATCCCTAACCTTCATCACAATGGTTACATTCTTAATTTGTATGTTATGCACAAAATAAAATTTTTATTTTAAAAAAAAAAATAGATAGTGACCTTGCCACCAATAGAAAAAAGTAATAAATTCCATTTTTGCCCAACATCTTTGGTGTCAATGTAAAAATGTAATGAATGTCATTAATTAAATTTATTTAACTGTGAAATTTGTGTGTCTGCTACCTAGCTAACAAATTCTTATTCAATTTTAATTGTCATTTTCGAAAACCAAGCCTTTCCACCAAAAATTTATTAAAAGATAACATTATAATAATAACTACATGCCCATACTTTGGTCTATGCACATTGAGTTATCAAAACCACCCCTTTTCAATTTTTACTACCATCTTAAAGATCCAGAAATATTACATTAATAATGTCAATAAAATCAAATCATAACTAGAAATAATTTTGATATTTATGAATCTCTTTATTACAAACTCAAATATATATTTATTATAATCTTTTAGAAATTTTAGTGATCTATTGTAAGTATCTCCTTTCATTATATGTACTACAAACAACTTGTAGAAGAGAATGGAGAATGCAACAAAAAAATTCATCTTATCCTACAATCTACTGAAAAAGTAAATGGGAGAAAAGAAAAATACAATGACAAGAAATATTATAGTCAACAAATAACATGGAACATAATTTCAAAATTAATGTGACTAGACGAAATTATATTGAGCAATAAATGATCATGAGGACTCTCTAGTGAAGGGAAGAAGATATATGTAAAAGACAATCCTTCAAAGGAGGAGGCAATTATGAAGATAGACAACTAGTTTGAAGATAGACACTTATTAATGGGTGATGAACCTCCATTATAAGGCCTCATAATGGCTTGTGAGATTGAAGCATAAAAATGCTTAGCAAATAAAGTTACCTTGGTGTAATGAATACTCAGTTTTGTGAGAAAGGAAATCCTAGCATTATATATTTCTCTAAAAGAAAGCTTTGGCAACAATATTGAATTCATTGGATCTTATCTAAATCAACCATGTATATTGTTCTGTGGATGGAAAGCTTTAGATCATTATTGAATGCTTTGATTCTCAACCAAATTTAGATAATTCAATGGAGAATGTGACATCTACAAAGGATTATGCAACATGATGGATTCCTCATATTCACCCTATAGACTACATTCAGACATCGTGTAGGTGGTCAAAATGATCATGGCACTAACTCATCTCATATAGCTAGTATCATTGTGCGAACATGATGAAGCACATTGAAAAAATAGACAATCTCTGATAAACAGGTGAATGTGCCTAAACTCTCTACTTGATTTGTTCAAATCTATGGTCAAGGAAAAGTGAATTTTCGTAATGAGATATGAATTTTATGAACATATTAATTTGGATTGTAATTAAACATGTTGTATTCCTGTGAATATTAATGATCTATGTTTCTTGATTAGATGAAAACTAGTTTGGGCAAATTAGGTTCAACTATTTTAAAATGCTTGGTAAGAAGACCTCCATTCCTTGTGAAACAGATGATTTAAATTGAACTATCTATAGGTTATTGAATAAATCTACATGACCTACATATTTGGAGATATTCCATATTTCATTTCCTTTAATGACATAATATAATTATATTGAATGTAAATATTGACCTTGGATAAATAATGGCATGATATTTCTGGTTACTTGAAAGACTTTGATTGTTCAAAGAGGAATTATTTAGCATCATCTCATTATCTAACCAGATGCATAAATAAATGCTTTATACTCTTACATAAAAATAAAATGAGCTAGAGTTAGATTTATGTGATTCTTTTCCTTGGAAATGGATACGTATGTTGCGGTTTATTTTAATGGAAGATTGGAATAATTGTGATTTATTCATTGTCAAATTTAATAGTTTGGATTAATAAGTTAAATTTCTACCTAGCCTTGCTCTTTCTACTCTCCAATTATATAAAAAATGATGATAATGTGACATTTCACCTTATACTGGCCTCCTGTGTGTAATGGAATTTCCATCTTCTTGAAGAGATATTTAGGACTAACCTAATACTAAAATATTTAAATGAATGGCTTTAGCTATAAGCCCTGCAAAGTTATTACAAACCACTAGTTATTAAATATATTATTTGTTCATGTCTAATAAATAATATAAAATGATATTGAAGAATGATTTCATCTCTGAGCACATTAGTATCTATTTCATGTTGCACTCAAATTGATATTTTACTATAAATGGAAGCCAATGGCTATCCATTACTTATCATCAATAAATATGTGTTTTTTTAATAAACAACAATAAGAGACCTTGTGAATATATTATAAATAATAAGTAGATGACCTTTCAAATATTTAATAATAGAAGAATTACCTTAGATTTAATGGTATGCTCTTAAAAGATAAATTCAAATATGATTTGGGTATAATAAGTTGTGGTTAACACAAACATTTATCTTATAATTGATGTGTTTATTTCATCTTGAGTGTCTATGAAATTGGCAAGTAACTATGTCCATTAATGGATTTAATCATTATTAAATCATTTACATGTTACTTGAAACAATGGCATGAATTAACATGGCTTGAAAATATTCAAGTTTTCCATGTGTATTTTAGTAGAATGGAGTGAATGGAAGTTGGGAAGTCAGATTCTAAAAATTACTTCTATTTGGCTCTCTCCTTAGTTAGATAATAGGGGCATCCTTCCTCATTTAAGAAAGTCAATTTATTTGAGTTGGCTATATATTTCCATGTGATAGCTAATTTGCATGCCTTCAAATGGTTGGCCTTTATTTTTTAAGAATGATTTGGATTTTATTTCCCTTTAATGTTTGGTCAAGGAGGTCCCTTTTTTATTTAGATAGAAATCTCGGCCACATGTTTTTTCACATAAGCCACGACCCAAGGACTTGAAAATTTTCATTCAAAATATTTCAATGTGTTTATGAGTTACTTGAAACAAGGGCATTAATTAAATTGGATTGAAAATATTTAAGTTTTCCATATGAATTCTGGTAGAATGGAGTGAATGAAATTTGGGAAGTCAAATTCTAGCAATAATTTCTACTTGGTTTTCTCCTTACTTAGATAACAAAGGAATATTTCATCATTAAAGAAAGTAAGTTTATTTGAGTTGGATATATATATATATATATATATATATATATATATATATATATATATATATATATATATATATATATATATATATATATATATATATATATATATATATATATATATATATATATATATATATATATATATATATATATATATATATATAATGTGCATGCCTTCAAATGATGGGCCTTTATTTTTAAGAACGAGTTGTTTTTACTTCCCTTTAAGGTTTGGTACAGGACGTCCCTTTGATATTCATAAAGAAAGTGTCGATGCATGTTTTTCACTCAAGTCATGACCCAATAGCTTTGGAATTATTTATTTATTTATTAGCTTGGATAAAAATTCACTTGACTTTGTTATATTTATACTTAGCCAATTTTAGAAGGATCTAACCTTTGCCTTAGTCGTGAAAATTTTCACTTTCTCTTAAGTATTTTTTCCCAGTTGCATGGAATCAAAATTTACCTTGTGATTCTTTGGTCAGCCTTTAAAATTAGCCTATTTTTGAAGTGTTTGGACATTAAATTATCACATGCCTTTGCATTCTATTGTAGCAAGCAACTTGTCACATTTCTTTAGCTTTCTAAGTAGTCACACTTATTTTGCACAGTCAGTCACTATGAATAAGTTTTTTCTGGCATAATAACGTAAACAACTATATACACATATCTTCTAGTATAAATCTTATTATAAAAAACCAAGAACAATATTGAAAAAATATTTAAAACACCTTTTGATCATGTCACATGATGAAAACTACATGAAATTTTAATCCTAATATCAAAAACTCCCTCTCAATATCCAATGTACCAATAATTTTGATAGCTTTTATCACAATGAAAAATGTATATTGTGTATATTAATTTTTTTCACATTACAAGCCATTGCTCTTTTATTTGATAATTTTTATTTCAAGTTAGAGGACAAATAAAATCTTGTTTCAACATGTTATAAATTTTTATTGATAGGTTCAAATTTGAGTAAAAAACACTTATTCTTAAAAACATATAAGTTATAGAATGTATTTTGGTGTCATAAGATCTCATTTTATTTTAGTTTATGTTTTCTTTCATATTATATCCTTATCATTATTACATAATTTATAACACAACAATGGTACTCCATATTATTGCTTTGTGTAGATTATAATTAAAATAATACTTACCATTTGATAAATTCATGTTCACATTTAATAATTTTTCTCTTTAGAACAATTTCAAAAAATTATAAAAATATGAAAAAATAAATTAATAGTGTAAACATCTAAAATTGGCCACCAATGGCTTCATATTAGACTTTGGATCAATTCTTACCAGCCTTTGTACATCTAGCCTAAAAATTTCTAAACATCTCAAATTTGGCTTCATAACATGGAATTTGGCCTTAAAATTTTAAATAGAGAAAATGCACACATATAATTAATTCAAAAATCTTCAAATGTGTCAAAATGCCTAAAAAGAATTAATCAAATGCAAAATCAAATCAAATTCCTAAATTGAATTATCCATGAGCAATTAAATGAATTATAGAAAAGAAAATTCAAAAAACAAATAATATCAAAGGAATTCATAATTACCTTTTGTGAGTTGTCCAAAATCTTAAATATCCCACCCATTCTTATTCCATTCTAATCATGAGGTTTGGACACCTTTTAACTCTACTTGGGTTAATTAACTCAAAAATGTAAGGTTTAAACCCATTCCAAGCCCTAACTATACCTTAACTCACTTTGGGTTGAGGTTAGTTGTTAAACTTATAAATATAAGCCTAGACCTATTCATTTAGAGAGCTTGAACATAATAGTGTTATAATGCAGATTTTTTAGCAAGTTTACATGACCATAATATTATAATTCCAAAATCACAAGCCAAGCCATGAAGATACATCAAGCAAGCATGAGCCAAACAACCATGGTGTCAAGGGGAGAAGGAGACATACAACTCCATTTGCCAAAGATCTCTTGAGCACAAGCTAAGCAAGCCAAATGAAGGAATCGCTTGTGGTATTCAAGGAAATGATAAGGAATGTTGTAAGTTATTTCCATTTTTAGTTGTGCTTTGTCAATTTTTTTTCTTCACCATGCTCCCCCCTTTGATCTAGGCAATATAGTATTATGCATGTTAGTGTGTTTGTTTTTATTTTGATTTCTTTTCATTGTGAAGCTAACATATGATCTAACCATGATCACAAATGACACACCCATTGGGACCATATGCACCCCACATAGAAAGGATATGAAGATGCAACTCATAAATTAACATTTGAATGCTTAAATTCTTCTAAATTTATAATTTTAGCATTGAATTTGTTGGATTTCTAATTCTTGAATTATCTCAGATCTACATAGAGACAGGTACTAGTTAAGACTAATCAAAATCAATTATAGATGATCGTTGTTAGTTTTAACTAGCTGAGCTCAGTTCTCTGTAACTGTTATCATTCAGTATGCAAGGCAAAAGGTTATCTACCAAGATTGCATTTTGAATGTTTTTATCCTTCATAACAGTTGCTTCTTATTTTTAGTAGTATTTAAATTATCTTTCCAAACATTTCCTTATAGGTTTTATTGATATTTTTTCTAACCATTGCCTAATCTAAAATGTTCATCTTTTAAGGTTTTTTCTTTAGGTTCACAAATGATCGATGATAGTCTTAATCGATCAACATTGATTCTTCACGATCGGCATCAGTTCTCTATGAACCAACCACCATGGTTACCTTAAAATGGTATCGATCATCTCTGACTAACCCCAACCACTTTATGTTTTAATTAAAAACTTGAGAGCTCTTTATTCACAGATCATTTTCTCACAACCAGAAGTGCTTCAAGCCATAAGGTTACTATTTAAAAATTACAGGTCATGGATGTGATTGGAACATAAATTTGTAATATTTGAATGGTTTTACACTTTAACATGGTGTTTTAAACAAAAATAGATAAAATCAGTCATACTTCACTTTGGTACTAAAATGAATATGTTAGATCTTGCACATTTGGATGTTGGTATTTAAAAGGAATTAAGATGGTTAAGTCTTAGAAAGATTTCATTGTTGGTGATTAAAATGAATGCATAAGTCTTGAACACTTAATTTTGATGTTTAAAAATGAACTTAGGATAAATATTGAACATTTGGAAATTTGGGCTTAAAAATGAAAATAGATAGTTTTTTATTCATTTGGTTTGGTGCAATTCTTTCAATATTTCGCACTTAAGCTAAGAAGTCAAGTAAAGAACAACATCACATTTTAATTTGGTGTCTAAAATCAAAATTCACTCATAATTTCTTGTAAAAATTTTGTTAATTATTTGTTTTCACAAAAATAATAGTGCATGTATGCTCTCACCCCATCCCCTATAGGGAAATTGGGTGATCAAAAGCACCATTTCATTGATTTTGTGCCTTTGTCTAAGGCATAGAAATAAAACTTCCTAGGCTTTCCCCAAACTTGCA
The DNA here is from genome assembly GCA_037957365.1 of Torreya grandis. Classification (NCBI taxonomy): domain Eukaryota; kingdom Viridiplantae; phylum Streptophyta; class Pinopsida; order Cupressales; family Taxaceae; genus Torreya; species Torreya grandis. The sequence goes on along the minus strand of JARHVA010000021.1, from coordinate 3,042,623 downwards.
TGGTATTCGGTGATCTAAAAATAACCCTAAATTCTTTCTACTAGTATTTCTTTTCAAGCAATTTGGCTTGTGAAAGGGAATGTCATTACCTCTCATAGGTTCTCTAGGGAAGCTTTGACCCAAGGATTCATCTCCTAGTAGTGTTTTAGTGATGATTCATGGTGGGGTATACAAAGACGAGAACACATACTATTAGAGCTAGGGGGTTGAGAAGCTAACCTCTCATTTAGTAATGAAGGCCCAAGTTAGGTCTGGTCAAGTATGGGATATCGCTAAGAAGTCCAATGATGGTATCATCATGTAAAGGAAGAGATCCCTTGCTTGATAAGTTGATCGGTATGAACTCAATTAATGTGTTACTTAGTTGTATTTTATCATCTATTCCTTTCTTAATTGGTATGTTAGATATAAACCTTTGTTGTTTATACCATGTCATGAATAAGTTTGTTTGTCTACATGACTCCATTATTTGAGGAGGTGTTATGTCATCCATTTAACACCTTGTTTTAACTTATAAAACTTTTATGTCAAAAACATTGTGTGAGGCACTTGATTAAAATGGGTAAAGTTACACTACCAAAATCAATTAAATTTTGTGCCTTATAAGTCTTTTGAAATAAACCATAGTTACATCTTTTGGTAGTGATAACATCATTATTCTACCCAAATTGTTTGATAGACTTGTCTTGTCTTATGTCAAGTTTCATCATTTGAAACCATTCATGTGCCTTGTTGGATCTTTGTTTAGCATAGTCATGTTGTTCAAATTTGTCTAACTTGTTGGTCAATAAATCCCAAGTTTTCCTAATTTGAGATTTTAATTAACCTTTACAAGTTTGGATTCAAACATTGATTAATTTTTGTTTAGGCCTCAAGACACAAGGGCTAATACATAGATCTTTCTCTTTTGGATTGCGTAACTTAGCTTAATTGACTACCCAAATTAAAAAAACTTTATTATTTGTGCCTTTGTTTGATAGAATTAGTCTATCATCAAGTGTCTTTTTCTTGGTGTTTTATACCAATTTAATCATGTTTATGCCTAGAATCAAATGCCTTGTTTATGTCAAAATGCTCTAATTTTATTAGATTAATATCATCTTCTTTTTTAAAGTCTAGATTTTGATGTCATATTTGGCAAAAAGTCATACTACAGTGCATTTTGAGCCTAGCTTTTGACTCCACATTTGGACAAAAGACCTAGAAACATTTCCCTTTTCTAGTTTGGACCTATTTAAAACATCTTTAAACCTAAACTTTGACATCTTGTCTTTAATTTATTTTACTTGATGTTGTTTGTGTAAAGAATTTGACGTTATATATTTGATGTTATATATTTGATGTTATACTATTTTTAGCATAGAAGTTTTGGAGGTACAAATCCACCCTATGCCAAGCTAGATAGAGTTTGAACCTCTTTTCTCTTTTCATACATAGCTTTTTAGAGTTTGTAGAATTCTAGACCTTTTTGTGAAGCATTATCATTAATGTGGATATGTTTAGCTACACTTATGGTCGAGTCATGTACAATCCAAGTTATGATGGAATAGCTGTATAAAATGACTTTGATTTTTTTTAAGAAGAACCTTATGAATACAATATGGTTTGTGAGAAGGATCCATACCTTCCTTACCATAATCAATATGGGGAACAAATTCAAGATCCATAAAATCTAAGCCAAAACTCCTTTAGGGACAAGGATGATGTTATTTAGGAGGAGGATTCTTATCTTCCTCACAATAATCAATCTAAGGAACAAAGTCAAGAACTTGCTTATGACCTAAGATAAAACCCTTACAAAGACAAGGATGATGTTATTTAGGAATAGGATCCATACCCTCCTTATAATAATCAATCTAAATGGGAGCAAAGCCAAAATGCTCAAGTGTAGGGTACATTGATTCATTCTTCAAGCTAGTTGTGGTATTATACTCACCTTTATATGACCACCCAATCCCCCATGTATACTGTTAACCCTCCTTTGGAGTGTGTAAGATATTAAGCTCCAAAACATCTAAGGAATACCATTACCATTCTAGGACCTCATCATTTGTCTTGTGTGGTCAATCAAGTTCCAAAATGCCATACCATTTCTATACTAGGACCTCATCCTTTGGCTTGTACGAGCAATCAAGCTCAAAAACCCCCCAAGATTATCATTTTAAGACCTATTCCTTTGGCTTATACAAGGAATAAAGCTCCACAATGCCCCAAACTTGTTATTCCAAGACCTCATCCTTTGGCTTGTGAAAGAAGCCAAGCTCCACAATGCCCTATCATTATCATTCTAAGACCTCTTCCTTTGGCTCATGCGAGCAAACAAGCTTCATAAAGCCCTACTATTACAATTTTGGGACTTCATCCTTTGGCTCATGCAAGAAATTAAGCTCTATAATACCCTATTATTATCCAATCATCAATCATTATTCCACTTTTGCCATCCATTCCCCACTTTAGAAAACCCCATCCAATTTTCTAACCTAATCTCCATCCAATTTACTAGCTTAAAACCCAGCTAATAGTCCATCCTAAACCTCAACCAATTGTCCATCCTAAACTAATACTAGTTGTTTAGCTCAAATTGAGCCAATCAATACCTATTTAGCTAAGCTAATTATTACCTTAACTGATAAAATTAGTACCCATCCAATTGAGCCAATCAATACCCCAACTAAGCCAATCAGTACCTCTTTAATCAAGCCAATCATTTGAGTACCAAGCTGTATTCCAAAATAGTTTTTTATGATTGATTGTAAACCAAGACCAAGATAACTAACCAATCAAAATGTTTTTGTTGAACCAACCATTTGTGATAAGTCAACCTATGATGAATCACCTTCCAATCCTATTCTCATTGTTGAAGAATCTCACTCTAACAAGCCAGTCTTTGTTAAGTCACTTCTTAATGATTATAACCACCTTTGAAAAAATCATTACCTTGACCATATGCTTATTTTTCAATAACCTCCTTTTGCCAATCTAGTCTTTGAGGATTTATCTTTTGACATATTTCCAATTGTTAAGGAGTCTCAATTTGATAAATCAGTCTCTATGGAGCCCACCATGCCATCATAGGCCATTACTTATCCAAAACTAAGAATTCAATAAGACATCATTGTATCAGTGTCCATGCTAGATGAAGAATAAAAATTAGAATCAAGTTCTATTCGTGAATTGACATCAGATTTAGCATAAAAAGTAGAATCATTGTTAGTCTCAACATCAGATTCTAATTCCATTAAGTCAAAATTAGATTCAAAATTAGAATACGTTCATGGATATTACAACATTGATTACGCATGCCTCATAGATAAATTTGAATACATTTGTGACCATTTTATGGTTTTTGAGGATGATTACTTCATTATCAACATAAGTTTTCCTAATATCTTCTACGAGGATTATGTTACCTTTCCCCATACCATTACTATTCCACAGGCCATTACCACATGCCAACATAGCCATATTATTGACATTTCATCTCCCACAAGTGTTAATTGGGACTGATAGAATCATACGTTGTTGAATTACATCCTTGGTGACATATCAGTTGAAGAACAACAAGGAGTCCAAGACCAAATTTATGCAAAGAAGAACAATCTCCTAGTGAAACCTTTTTAGAGGTGGTAGGGGACAATCAAAGTTCAAACTCAACATCTTTTAGGGAAACCTTTTTGGAGGTACTAGAAGACAATCAAAGTCAAAAGTTAATTTTCCTTAGTGAAACCTACTTAGAGGTACTATGGGACAACCAAGACAACTTCATTGGTGAAAACTTCTACAAGGTGCCAATAGTAGTGCATAATAGTTCTTCACTACTTAATGAAGATGAAATCAAAGATGAAATAAAAATAGCTTCCAATATACAACCTAATCAGATGGTAGCTACTCTTAGGCCTAAATAACATAAAAATCTAGAGGTCTTATCAAGAGCGTATTCAAAATTATTTAGCCCCACCACCTCCAAAGTTATGTCAAATTTAGAATCAACAACATTGTGTGTGCCTGAAAATCTCAATATTCATTTATTTCCTAACCATTATACATTCCATTATCATCCACCACTCCATTTTCCAATCAAACCCATCATCCAACATTTATCCCTATCTACCATCATTAACCTCACTTTCCTTTGCAAAGGCTACAAAGATACCTTGTCTCGATGTTTGGAGGAAACAAAATCAATAACTAATGAAATTCACAATTACATTCTCAAGATCTAAATCTATAACTATTTATAAGAGGTGTGGACTAGCAATTTACATAATTGATTACTGTAGTTGTATCATTTTTTGATCAAGATGTGTATCTTCACATCAACGAGAACACCAGAAGCATTCACCCAAGCCAAAAACATGTATCATACCATTTTATTTTCCATATCTTGGCCATTTATCATATACCTTGCCATTTTTTCCTACCTTGCCATTCATCTTATCAATTGGGAGCAACCCTCTTACCATTATATCATCCTACCATCCTATCACTTTGCCTATCACTTATCCATTCAACCATTCCATTCTATCAACCTAACATGTTTTGATCCTCCCTACCTCACTTCTTTGACCTTGGTTCATCGATTGGTTCAATGTTTAGCATGAAGAATCAGATTAGTATTCATAATTATTTCAATCATTCTAGACAAAATTCATATTCTGGAATAGTAAGATAGAAGTTTTGGTAGTTGCATCCTTAATTTCTTTTTTAGAACTATATCATGTTTGCTTGTGTGGGTCTAATTATAACTGCCTTTAGGAAAATCAGTATCTCACCAATCTTGATACTATTAATAACACCTATGGGCAAATTAGTATCATTGATATGAGTTTTTTATCTTAGTTATAACCACTTATGAGCAAACTAGGGGAAACATCTATTTATTATGCCTTGACATTCTAACTTTCTATTCTTATGTTGTACTATACAATTATGCCAACTGTGGATGTTTTATTTGAATTGGTTGCTACACTAGTCAGGTTTCTCTTTTATAAGTTTGAAATACTATGTCTTGAAGCCATTTCAATACCATGTAGGTCATGTTTAATTCATGTTGATATCAACTCAGTCCCCCTTTGCCATTACACTCTCACCATTTTACGAGCATCTATTTAAGTTATCCATGTTCTTGCCATTTTGTGAACTTGGACCATTTAGTGTCTCATCATTCTCGATCAAGTTCAGATACTCCACAATTTCTAAAAGCATTTGAAAATTGATTTATAAAAACCAAAAACATTAACCACTTTTTTGTCTTAAGGATTCTGGGAACCCTTACTAAGGCACAAGAAATCACTTGTTATTTAGTTTCCCCATCCTTTTTGGCCTTTTATCCCATGCTCTTACCATTTTATGAGCTTATTCCTATATTATTCTATCACATCCATCATTTTTTCTTTTCATCATTTTCTCCTATCCCTTTTTTTGGGAGAACTACATTCGACCTGAAGTTTTTGTGTGATATTACACCCATAAAACTATGTAGATAGTGTCCACTTGCTTAGTGAATATGGAGATAGCTCGGCCACCCCCTTCCTTTTCTTCTATTCCTCCATTTTGTTTTTTTGTTAAGTTGTCACCTATTTTTTAAGAGAAATATTCATCATCTCATTTGATCGTAGTGTTTGTACTAACATTGTGATTAACCATTATTTGTTTGTTTGTTTCTTTTTGTTTGTTCATTTATTTATTTATTTTGTGTGTTTGTGTGTCTATTTGTTTGATTTAAGTACTATTTCCTTGATTCAGTCTACATGCATTTATTGGGTGATTCCTTACACATTATTCTTAAATTTATCCATATTTAGGCATCAACATTGTCATCATTATCTTTTGAGGGTAAATATTTATACATATTTCAGCAAAGTCCTCATGGTATTCTATCATGATGTCTACCATCACATGTTATAGAAAAAATCAACTTTGATAAGTATACATGGTAAATATAACGATGATATCTCCTTGGCACTAGATTCAACAATAATTTTGACCTAGGCCAAATCATATCCCAAACAGAGTAAATAATTATCCTCCTTGCTAGTTCAGATGAGCATATCCCTACTCATAGGTTACCTAATTTATATTTATCCTCTATATCGATTTGATATCATCATGTTTGCAATCATCATATTTCACAACTTGTTTGCCACTATCAGGGTCTAATGATTAAAACCGTCTTTGGTCAAATCATTGCACACCATCTTACTTGATTTTTTTGTGATTATAGCTATCTTCAAAAAAATCATTTGCATTTCCATGAATTTGAGGATTAATGATTATAACCACCTTTGTGCAAATCATTCACTTTATTTTGGCCAACAAGGGCTTGTTTTCCATAATCAGGGTCTAATGATTATAACAGCCTTTGGGTAAATTATTTCACACCATCCTACTTACATTTTCAGTGATTATATCCACCTTAGATCAAATGATTAAGTTTCCACCAATTTAAGGTTAATGATTATAATCACCTTTAGGAAAATCATTCACTTTATTTTGTCTAATAGGGGCTTATTTGCCATAATCAAGATACTAATGATTATAACCACCTTTGGGAAAATCCTTGCACATCAACCCACTTGTATTCTCAATGATTTTGCCTAACTTTAGGTTAATCATTATGTTTTCATCTATCTAGTCCACTCATTCCCTTCTTTTGTGAGATCATTTTCTGACCCTTTGCCAACCACTCCCTCAAGGGGGTATCCTATAGTTGATCTATTTTTATTGAAATAGTAACCTACAATTTTCTAAATGTCTCAAATTTGGCTTCATAATATGCAATTTGGCCTAAAAATCAATTAAATAGAGCAAATGCACACATATAATTAATTCAAAAATCTTCAAATGTGCCAAAAAGCCTAAAAATAATTAATCAAATGCAAAATCAAATCAAATTTCTAAATTAAATGATCTATGAGTAATTAAATGAATTATCAAAAAAGAAATTCAAAAATTAAATAATATCAAAGCAATTCATAATTCCCTTTTATAAGTTGTCTAAAATCCAAAATATCCCACCCATACCTATTCCATGCTAATCATGAGATTTGGACATCTTTTAACTTTATTGAAATTAATTAACTCAAAAAAAAAGTTAGAACCCATTCCAAGCCACAACTACCCCTTAACTTATTTTGGGTTTAAGTTAGTTACTAAACCTATAAATACAGGGCCAACTACATCTTGGTTGGGTTGTTGTCACTTCGAAGAATGAAGCAGGGATCAAAACAAAAAGAAACACAAATGAACATGGTGACATGATTGTTGGTAATGATAGATAGACGTCAAGTATGAATGGAATAAATAGGATATGGAAGGATGTCCTAGAATGCTAGCACTTACTAAGCCCAAATGCCTTTGTTTATTAAATTACCAAACTTATTCTACGTGCCATCTTTATTTTATTCCACTTGGCATATATAATCATTCAAAATGCCTCAAGTAAAATGCTTCTAAAATTTTTCTAAACTTGATGAGTCACAAGGGGATTTCTAAACCATATCTTAATTATCAATACTATACAGTCTTGGGTACTGAATTCTGTTCTGAAAGTTTTCCAAAATGAAATTGTGTTTTTTTGCCAGGAAGGGATACTTCATCTTTATTTCACTTTTTGGCTCACAAGGGATAGTCTTTGCAATCAGTCAGCCAAGCTGTGAACCACTGACTTCTCACAATATTAAACTATTATTTGACTTATTAAATATAGTGGTGGACACTCCACGTAACTAAAATTTTAACTTTATATATCAACTTTGTGACTAGTTGATTGGATTTGCATTTAATTCATTGGAGTGTCTTTGAATCGACATGGTAAAAGTAGAAGCTTCAACCAAGAATAGTTACAGTAAGCAATATAACAATAATTTGGTAGTAAAGTTCACCTTATGTGAAACCAAATGTATAACACGTCAGATGCTTGAGTTCGTATCACCTTATCACTTGTTGTGTATGAATACCATTTTTACATGTATCTATGGAAAATTAAAGATATTAACATGAGACAATGGAAGGGTGTCACAACCAATAAAGAGAAATGTAACTATAATGTTTAAAATAATCCTCATAAGCAGCCTGATGGCATCTAGTTAAAAATATTGAAGTAAATAATAATTAAATAAAGCCCAGGATCAAAGCCACAATGGTTGGCAAAAATAAGCATACAAGGGGGCTACTAGTAGCCTAGAAATGGTGATATACATTATCAATAAAGAAATGACCAAGACCAAATAAGTCACAAACCATATTTAAAGGAAATAAAGGAAATCATGGCAGCTGGTAAACAGTGGACTGTAACAAGCAACACAGATGCTCAACAATAAAATTAAAAATAGAGAAGATATAAAATGGATAAAATAAGATGCAAATGCAAACAACTTGTAGAAGAGAATGGAGAATGCAACAAGAAATGTCATCTTACCCTACAACCTACTGAAAAAGCAAATATGAGAAAAGGAAAATACAATGACAAGAAATACTAGTGTCGACAAATAACATCAAACACAATTTCCAAATTAATGTGACTAGACCAAATTATATTGAGAAATAAATGATCAGGGGGACTCTCTAATGAAGGCAAGAAGATATATGTAAAAGACAATCCATCAAAGGAGGAGGCAATTATGAAGATAGACAACTAGTTTGAAGAAATGATTAAAAAAACATGTTGTAATGATATATCAAATCAATTTGTGTTATAAACATATCACATCAATTAATAGGTGATGAACCTTCATTATAAGGCCTCATAATGGCTTTCAATATTGTAGCATACAAATGCTCGACCAAACAGAGTTACTTTGGTGTAATAAACACTCAATTTTATGAGAAAGGAAAGCTCAACCTGATATATTTAACTGAAAGAAAGCTTTGGCAACAATATTGAATTCATTGAATCTTAACTAGATCAACCATGTATATTGTTCATCAAAGTTAAAGCTTTGGATCATTATTGAATGCTTTTGTGCTCAACCAAATTTAGATAATAAAATGAATAATGTTACAGCTACAAAGGATAAAGCAACATGATGGATTCCTCATATTCAATATATAGACTATATTAATACATCATGTGAGTGGTCAAGAGGATCATGGCACCAACTCATATCATAGCTAATATCATTGTGTGAACATGATGAAGCACATTCATCAAATAGACAATCTCTGATAAATAAGTGAATGTGTTTAAAGTCTATACTTGTTCAAATTTGTGATCAAGAAAAAGTGAATGTTCATAATGAGACATGAATTTTATAATATGTAGTTAAACATGTTGCATTATTGTGAATATTAATGATCTATGTTGTTTGATTAGATGAAAACTAGTTTGGGGAAATTAGGTTCAACTATTTTAAAATGCTTGGTAAGAGAGTGTTCATTCCTTGTGAAATAAATGCTCTAAATTGATCTATTTGTAGGTTATTGAATAAATCTACATGGCCTACATATTTGGTGATATTCCATATTTCATTTCCTTCAATAACATAATATAATGATATTGAATTTCAATATTGACCTTGGATAAATAATGGCATGATATGTGTGGTTACTTGAAAGATTTGGATTGTTTAAAGAGGAATTATTTAGCATCATCTCATTATCTAATAAATACATAAATAACTGCTTTCTATTCTTCCAAGAAAATATAAAGAGCTAGAGTTAGATGCATGTGATTCATTTCATTAGAAATGGATACTTATGTTGCAGTTTATTTTAATGAAAGTTTGGAATAATTATGCATTTTGAATTGTCAAATTTAAATAGTTTTAATTAATAAGTTGAATTGCTAACTAGACTTGCTATTTCTACTCTCTAATTATAACAATGATGATAATGTGATATTTCACCTTACACTACCCCCTTGTGTGTAATGGATTTTCTATCCCATCGAAGAGATATTCAAGATTAACTCAATATGAAATATTTAAATGAATGGCTTTAGTTCTAAACCCTGCAAAGTTATTACAGACCATTGATTATTAAATAGATCAGTCGTTTATATCCATTAAATAATATGAAATGATCCTAAAGAATGATTTCATCTTTGAGCACATTAGTATCTATTTTATGTTGCATTCAAATTGATATTTTACTAGAATGCAAGCCACTAACTATCCATTACTTAACATGAATAAATATGTGTTTTTTACTAAACAATTATAAGAGACTTTGTGAATATATTATAAATAATAAGGAGATGGATTTTTAAATATTTAGTAATTTGAGAATTACCTCAGAGTTGAAGGTATGATCTTAAAAGAGAATGTCAATTATGATTTGGGTATAATAAGTTGTTTATCATAAACATTCATCTTATAATTTTTGTAGTGTTTAATTCATCTTGAGTGTCTATGAAATCAGGAAGTAAATGAGTCCATTAATGGATTCAGTCATTATTAATGTGTTGAGGAGTTAATTTAAATAGAGGCATGAATTAACTTGGATTGAAACTATTTTAATTTTCCATCTGTATTCTAGTAAAATGAAGTGAATGGAAGATGGGAAGTCAAATTCTAGCAACTACTTCTACTCTGCTCTCTTCTTACTTAGATAACAAGGGCATCATTCCTCATTAAATAAAATAATTTTATTTGATTTGGATATATATTTCCATATGATAGCTAATGTGCATGCCTTCAAATGGTCAAACTTTATTTTTTAAGAATGATTTGGCTTTTATTTCCCTTTAATGTTTGGTCAAGGATGTCCCTGTGATATTTAGATAGAAGGCTTGGCCACAATTTTTTAACTTAAGCCACAACCTAAGAACTTATCAAATTTCCTTTGATCTCATGTGTTTTTGGTTTAGATGCATGGTGATAACTTTGGTATTATTTCTTTCTTTAGTAGCTTGGCCAGAAATTCATTTGACTTGGTTGTCTTTATACTTAACCAATTTTAAAAGGATCTAACCTTTGCCTTAGTTGTGTAATTTTTCACTTGCTCGTAAGTATTTTTGAGTAGTCGCATGGCATCAAAAAATGTCTTGTGATTATTTGTTTAGCCTTTAAAATTAGCCTATTTTTTAAGTGTTTGGACATTAAATTATCACATGCCTATTTTTCATTCTATCGTAGGAAGCAACTTGTCACATTTTCGTAGCTTTCTAAGTAGTCACACTCATTTCTTGCAATCAACCATTATGAACAAGTTTTATCAGGTAGCACAACATAAAAAGCTATATACACATATCTTCTACTAGAAACCTTATTAAATAAACCAAAAACAACATTGAAAAAATATCTAAAACACCTTTTGATCATGTCACGTGATGAAAACTACATGAAATTTGAATCTTAATATCAAAAATCCCTTCTCAATATCCACTGTAACACCAATCTTGATAGCTTTTATCACTATGAAAAATGTGTTTTGTGGATATTAATTTTCCTTCATTACAAGACATTTATGCTCTCAACCTTGATTGGTCAGGGAGGGAGATAAAATTTATGCTCTTTAACTTGAGTGATCATGGAGTAAGAGGGAATTTATGCTCTCATATGCTTGACCATATATCTATAAGTTGGGTTGTGGATGGGTTGGGGTCAAGGAGGAAAAAGTATGAGTGATATCAAACTGCTCGACCAATACCTCCCCTCTAGATATATGGGCCTGTATTCCCTCTTCTAATGAAATAAATATGGGTGAGGTAGAGTAACTTGATTGAATTAAAGTAATTATTAGAGGTTATATAGTTAATTAGTAGGGAAAAGAGTGATTGATATTGAATCGCTTGACCTACTATGTAGCTATATGCAGTCAGTGCAACTGATAGGTTAAGGATGGGTAAGGTTGTTCATCAATATCCAAATGATTGAAATGGAGGAAGATCTTGTATTAGAGGACTTGAATCCAATGATTAAACTTTATTTAATTCCATGTTTATTGATTACTAATACTGATCTCACTAATAGATGTGGCATAACCTTGTTATGGATCACCAACTTGGTAACTTATTTTGAGTCAATTAATAACTTGAAGATTTAGTTGTGAGTTGTGTTATTGTGATCAACATAAAGAGTCACTTATTGATGACTAAATAAATCCATGTTCAAATTTATTAGATTTAGTTAGTCATGTGCTCTCTCATTGCCAACTTTACACACACACATATAGTTTCCCATGGCAATATTTATTATAATATGGAGTAGAGTAGAATAGAGGGACTATAGGAATCATAGGATTTTCTAATATGACTATGTATAATGTACAAAGACCCTATCCATCAATATTGAGAGACTTATATGATAAGATGAGAACATTTAATCTTTAGGCACTCGATCACCAACATATATGGAGGGTCCCTATCCATATATGAAGGCTCTTAACCCAATGAAAGCTTGAGTTCCTCATAAATGATGATGTTGTGTTGATTATAATGTCTATAGTGAGGAAATTATAATGTGGTGGTAGACTCCCCCACACCAATACAAGAGGGGACCTCAACCTATTGATTCAACAAACTAATAATCAAGACACAATTGGTCAAACATGTCATAGTTAAACTCGAAGAGGGATTTGATTTGGGTTGTGCTCATCCTAGGTGTGGTTTTTAGGCTTCTTGGTTATTCTATCATGGGCATCCCTTTGAGTCTTCACCTAGGTAAATAGAAGAACTATCAAGT